>WHYT01000727.1:5643-16133 GCA_009806455.1 Tetrax tetrax
CTGCCCTCCCCAAACCCTCGCTGCCCTCCCCAAACCCTCGCTGCCCTCCCCAAACCCCTGCTGCCCTCCCCAAACCCTCGCCGCCCTCCCCAGACCCTCCGGGCTGCCCTGAGGCCAGGCTCTGGAGATGGACCAAGCAGGGGACAAGGATGCTCACGGGGACAGGAGATGGACTAAGGAAAAGGACCAAGGGGACAAAAGGACGATGCCAGTGAGGGACAGGCTCCTTCCAGCCAGGCCACGGTAGGGAACGACGGCTCTGATTTAGGTTGGGAGTGCCTAAAAATAATTAGCAGGAAAGTTCATCACAGCAGAGAGAAATGCTCCAGCATCGTCCTCGGGAGCTGCCAGCACGCCGCCGGCTTGCCCAGACCCGTAATGACACGGGGGGCGGGGAGGTGAGGGGAACTCGGCAAATTAGAGGCCGTTGATGATCCAATTAAGGGTTCGTTTGCAGAACTAGGGGACGCAAAGGCGGATACCGCGCCGAGCGGCGGCTCGCACAAAATGGCCCTGCGGGGAACTGGGGGTGGGGAGATGCGTCTGGTTCCACCGGCGTGCAAAGCTCGAGAGCTACATCTAGAGGTGCCGGCGCCCTCCAAGCCGCCGACCGCCAACGTCCTGGCGAGGGAGATGGCTCCTTCCCGGAAAATTTGCCATCTGAGCAGCACGTTCCTTCACCTGCCACAGCAACGGCTCACGTAGAAGCACAGCGCGGCTTCTTACGCGGGCGTCTGTCCCAGTGGCGATGGTCTCGGGTCACGGAGCTGCCGGCTCCGGCCAAACTCTGCCTCCCCTAAAAATCCTTCTGGCCGTCGCTGCGGTTGGGGTGAGCGATGACGGCGGTTCAGGCCTGGAGAGAGCGAGCAGCGACTGTAAAACGAGGGATTAGATGGGAAACTTGGCGTGAATGTTAACGGAACGCAAAGCGGCACCAGGGAGGGGCGGAGCGGGCGGAGACAGGTCTGCGCAAACGGGATTGGGCTGCGCTCACGGCTCCCCTGGGGACGAGGATCTGAAGGATCACGGAATTCAGGAACAGGGATTAGGTGTAGCCCAAAAAATAATTGCGTTCCCCAGCAGAGCCACCGAGCGCGCTCGCTTTCTGGCAGGTAGAGACGACAGCGTTAAATAACCCCGCTCCGGTGCGTCTCCGCGCCCTCCTGGATCCCAGTTCCCAACGCCGGGAGGACAACTTGTCCTTGGATGCTCGGGTGGCTTCCCCACGCCGCGTCAAAGCCGAGCTGCAGGACACGCTTCTGCGGCTGACCAGCGGAACCCGCTGCGCCAGGCTTCGCTCCGAGCCAGGGGCTTTGCATTCACTGGGGCGGCAGGAGACCCCCGCAAAGCCCACCAAAGAGCACCCCACAAAGGGACGGAGAACACGCGGCTGGGAAGAGCGGAGCAGGGACCAGCAGCACGCCCCGGCCTCGGCTCGGCCCTGCTCGTGGTTCCCTCCTCTCGGCGTTAATCCTGAGCCCGTCCCTGGCTCGTACAGAGACACAAACCGGATAATTTCTGCTGTATTTTCCGCTGCGCCCCACAGCGGAGCTTGTTTCCCCCCCTCCCCAAAATCTTTCGATTTCTTTGGGGCAGAAATGCCAACCGTGAGATCCCCTGGGTCCTTCTGAGCCCACGGCAAACCGCTCCTCTTCCCACGTGCAGCCCCGGCACCTTCACCGCAGCAGGCTGCGTGTGCGAGCACCCCGCCTCGACGCGCACCGGCGTGCACGTTGGATGGGACCCTGACCCGGCTCCGCTCCCTTCCCCGAGCTCCTTTTCCCAGGGCGGGAAGCGGGGAGCTGCGGCCTCACCAGCCTGAGAACGGGAGCGCAAAGTTTCGCGGCCCCACTTTAATCACGGCACTCGGCAGAGACGGATGCGACCTCCCGCGGCACCGGCTGCCCTCTCCGCAGGCGCGAGTAACGCGCCGCAGATTTGGCAAGCGGAAAAATGAGTCTGGAGCCTGGCCCTGGGCTAGCAGCAGGGGTGGGGGGGCTGCCCTTTCCCTTCCTCTTGCCTTCAGCCTCCTCAAACCACACAGCCGCCGGCTGAGAGCTGGAGAAAAGCATCTCCCTCCCAAGACAGCCCCAGACTCCGGCGCTCCCGGGACGCGCCAGCCTGTTCCTCAGGCCCCGGCGAGCAAGCAGAAGACATCCCTTAAATGATCCTTCTGGAGAAGTGAGGGCTTCAAACGCGACGCGGTCAGAAGCGGTTACCGTCAGTGTCACCGCGCCAGTGAAGGAATCCAAGGGCTGACACTCGCGTGGAACACGGAGCCAGGGTCCCCTGCAGGAACGGGGCGAGACGGAGCCGTGCTGCTCCGTGACTCAGCCAGGAGCGGAACCAGGAAGGGACGGGACGCGAATCCAGGCCGTGACGGCGTGCCAAATCAGGTTACTGTCTCACAGATGCTCGCTGAGCGCAGCAATAAGCGCGCGTTCCCTGGGGAAAGGGCAGGAGCCCAAAGCAGCTCGTGGTTCGCGACCTCTGCGACGAGATAAACAGAGCTGAGCCCAAACTGCGGGACAACCAACGCCAAAGCTGCGAGCGGAGCTCAGGAGAGGCTCCCACCCTCCCCGCACACGCGCTCGCTCTGCCGAGCGTTTCTGCAAAGTCTCTCTGCCGAGAAACGGCTTCTTTTTGAAGCTCTCACCTGCTCATCACCCTGAGCTGGATATATATTTTTTTTAAATCAATGTATAGCTATGGGAACCAACTTTTCTCCGACGTGCCAGAGCCTTCCGTCTCCCCAGCACAAGCAGAACTGCCAGCGATGTTCGGATGCTTACCTCACCCGACGTACGGCCTTGCACCGGGATTTAAACAGCTCTTACGAATACGACACCGCCTCGACGCAGAGCAGGAGAACCCGACGCCAGAAGAGAATCAAGAATCTGAGCCCAGACTGTAAGACAAATCGGGACGAGTTTTTCTCGAGTGCCATGCCAGCCACACTTCCATTTTAGGATTAAAAAAAAAACAAACCCAGCAAGAGCCAACTCAGCACACACTGCAGATGCTTTTGTTTGTTCTAACAGAAGAAACACGATCTCCACAGGTAAAGGAGGAGAAATGATCAACACCAAAGCTCTGGAAATGTTTAATTGGAGAGGGCTTTATTTTCTGCTGAAGAGAACTGGAACTACACAGCTGGTTTGCACCGGACCGAAGCTGGGATATGGGTTTTTTCCGTTTTTATTTCGCTAAACATAAGCAATGCGGTGTAACTGGAAAACAATGACTGACAGTGTTCAAACCACAAGTGGATGGAGAGGAGCTTGAGGAAAGCAAACAAAAAACCAGCCTGCTCGCTACCTACCTACCGCTACGCAGCTCGGGCTGGCTCCTCGTCTTCCTGCAGGGGGAACTACTGGCCGCTAGCCGCTCTCGTTTGTGTTCAGAACCAAAAGGCATCTTCAAGTTTTAGAGCCAAAGCAACGGCGGGAGCGGAGGGGGCTCCCGGTGCCACCGCGCGACGGGGCAGAGGACGACCCCTGCCGAGACAGCTGCGCTACGGGAAGCGACGGACGGACACCGAGGGACGGCTGCCCCGCGCCGAGCCGGCTCCTCGCTTGCCATCTGACGGCCAATTTACGAACGTAAATCGGTTCCGCGAGCCAAGAGGCCGGACGGCAGAGCAAACGCCGTCCGGTCGGGTTACAAACACACGTGCGGGAGGCTGGGGGGGCGCGCTGCGCCACAGCACCGGAGTTCGCACGGCCGGTTCGCCACCCTCAGCGCCGCGCTGCAATAAATACTCGGCGTCTCTAACGGGGGGAGGTGGGAAGCGCTGAAGTGGGACCTCTAGCACTGACAGCTCCTGGGCTTGGGAGACACGTCAGCACGACTCAAGCAGCTCTGGCACGCCAAAAGTGTTGGTTTTTAACATTCTCTCTGCTTACGAAAGATGCTACTGCCTTACTCTGGTTGTGTCCTCGCCCTTGGCTAACCACGCGTCTCTGCAGGTGACAAACAGTGTGTCAGGTGCCACAGGAGAGACTGAGATATGAAATGAGCGGTTTTTGTTTCGTTAAACTGGATATGAAGTTCATTGGGAGAGTGCAGGGTTGGAGTAGGTTTTGTTTTGTTTTTTTTTTTCCTGTCTTCTCCTCGCCCTTTCCTTTCTACGTGTCACCAAGGCACTTTACTCTGTGCGTAGGATGATGTGGATCCCTGATTCTGTGAAAACTGGTCCGCTCATCTCGCCAGCCCTCAGCGCAAACGAGGCGTCTTCAAAAGGCTTCTGCATCTGACCTGCAGAGAGCAGACACCAGAAAGTTCAATTAAGCTCGGCAGCGAACGGAAGATCTTTGTGAGCAAGCAAGCCTCGACCGAAGACAGCTTCCAGGCAAACAACAAAGCCACCAATTAGTAACTCGCAGGGGGTGTTTGTTTTCATCTGCTCCCAGAAGATGACTCAAAACAACTCATTCACACATGCACGTACACAGGCTTTTTTCTTTTTTAAACCGGGGGGTTTGTTTGGATCCCGCAGCAGGGAAAGCCACTTGGAGAGCTGCGGGCCCAAAGGGCAGAGGAAATCTGTGGACGCCCCCCCTCCCAGCCTCGCGTGCCCTCCGGGCGCGCAGGGAGAAGGGCTGCGGTGTGCGTTACCAGCCGCACTAAATAATTCACGAGGCACACAGGGATAATGTCACGGCCGGGTAAGAACTGCTCTTAGGGCTCCGAGGTTTGGTGAGCCGGGCTCAGGAAAGCCAGAGGTGCTCAGGAAGGAACCCCGCAGCGGGGTTCACTGACAAAACGACGACAGCTCTGCAGAGAGGATGGAACGAGGAGAGGAACGCTCAGCTCTGCAGAGAGCACCACTGCTCAAGCCAAGAGCCTCTGTTGCAGGAGGGGGCTGCAGAAAGCTTCCAGGCAGCCTGACAGCTGCTGATCTCTTTGGAACCAAACCTTCCTGACCCCTCCAGAGACCACGCAGCCCCGGTGCGTCGCACCCGGCCCAGCAGCCCCTCCAGAACACGTTTTATTTCAGGCCCCCCATTTATTTCAGGCCCCCCATCCATCCACACCCCTTTCTCCAGCGAGGCAGCCAGATGCCGGAAAAGATGCTCCCATTCCTCCCTTGCAGGATCAGTAACAGCTTCACCTTGGTGTTTTCTCCTTCCAAAAAGAGTGTTTTATTCCTGAAGTGACCTGCCTTTCCAGAGTTTCGCTTCTCTCACGTCAGCTTTTAGATGAATTGCTAGCAGCTCGCCTGGCTGACGAGCTCCAGTGACAAAGCCAGCGTGTTCGCCGTCAGGCAGACCTGCCTCCTCACCTGGATTTTTTGGTTATTTTCCATTGGGAGCTGAAATCTTTACCTCAGACGAGGTGACAGCCTCCCTGCTGCACCACAGTGGTCTTCCTCGAGCAGAAACATGACTTATTTGAAGGGTTTCAGGAAGACAAATTGAAATGTTTTAATAACTGCACCTCTGAAGTAGCCAGTGCTCCGAGTTCTAACAAATTACATTTTCAGCCCAGGAAAAAAAAAAAAAAAAAAAAAAAAAAAAAAAAAGAAAAGAAAAAAGAGGCAGAGAGGGGGATGGAGCAACAGCGCAGGGGTTTGGCCACCACGCGTGGTTCCAATGCCATCTAGTGGGAGCTGGCTCTTGCAACGTTTCTGTACATTTTTGGTGCAGCTAGAAAAAAAAACAAAAAACAAAACACCAAAACAAAAACCCATATTTTTCCACACATGTCCAAAGAGCACAACGAGCTGAGGTTCTGCTGAACCCCAAACAGCAGGCAGGCACCCTGGGATTAATCACCCACAACAAAATATCAGTTCAGCCCTGAATATTGTAGCTGTGCTCGTGACATCACGGCTTTCTGTTCTCCTCCCAGTGGAAATCACTGCAAAAAGCATTCACAGGCTAAAGCAAAAGAGGTTCCAGGTGTCCTCTCCCCACCCCAGCAAATCTCAGTAACGAGGAAGCGTCCACGAGCGGTGTGCCGGCGCTGCCTCGCCGCGCCGATCGATAACTCTGTCACACGATCTCTCGCCAGCGCCGTTATTTCAGCGAGCTGCGAATCGGTCTCATTTTCCACCATTCGTTAGCAGCTGAAGATCAGAACGCCCGATCGCTCCGCGGGCGTGCCGGCACCAAGGCTTATCCACCTCCTCCTTACTCACGGCTCGTTACGCTGCGCAACTGGATTTCCACGCAGCGTGGCTGGAAAAATCCTTTTCCAGAGGGGAAAAGCCAATTTCACGAAGGGCGTTTGCACAACGCCCCCCTCTGCCTAGAGTAACGCTGTAGTTGCGTTCCGAATTGGTTTAACTTCCAGGCCTCAAACGGCATCTCCTGCCCCGCAGGCCGCCTCGCGCACAAACCCACCTCCACGGTCACTCCCCCAGCAGCGGGGCGCCTTCGCAAATCCCACCCCCTGCCAGGAACACCAGCGCCGGCCCGCTGACCTCGACCCGACGCGCCCGTCGCCAGGCCGAGCGCCACTCACCTCTTCCGAACGCACCCAGATCGCCTCCCGCTTTCGCCGAGCTGCAGTCGCTGAACTGGGAAGCCAGAGATTCAAAATCCTCTTCTCCCGATTTTATCTTCTGGATGTAGCCTGGAAAGGCAGGGAATAATTCAGTCAGGTGAAGGAAGAACGGGGAAAACAACCCCAAAACCTCGACTTAAGCATCACATCCATTACATTTCCACCTTTGCACTGCGGCCCGTTCAAAACAGCAACCTGAGCCACCCGATCCGGTGGGAGACGGCCCCGCTCCTGGCAGGGGGTTGGGCTGGGTGGGCTTTGAGGGTCCCTTCCCACCCAAACCAGTCGGTGATTCCGGAGAGGAGCTTTTGGTTTCAGAAGGTTCACCTCAGCCGAAGGCCGAGCACAGAGAATCCCCGAGGAGCGAATTACGGGTCAGGACAGCTTTCTAAAAGGTCGGGTAAGAAATATTCCCAGGCTTGACCGAGCGCTCCGAGTCTTTCCGGACCAGCAGAAATCCCTCTGCTCGCTCAGAACAAGAAAAGCCGAGGAGATAGATCGTATTTTCCAGTCAACAGCTTCGTAACCTGATTGCGGAGCCGCTAATTAACGACGCTGACGGCTCTCGGAGACGAGCAAAGCGCAGGCGGCGCCGGCACATCCCTTAACACCGCACGAGGCAGACTTTCACGGCTTCTCGAGACAACGGGGAAATCCGGCGTAGTTTCCCACAACTCAGCCAGCTCCGGTCATTAAGGGGAGCGTAACTGCTAATTAAAATCTCGAGGCATCACGGATCTGACTTGCAGCCGGTCCCCCACCAAAAAAAACCACAATTTGGTGCCGGTTCCAAGAAACTTGCACGTATAACGAGTCTGCGCTTCGTTAGGTAAGCCTCTACGAAAGAAAACCACAGGAAAATCGACCTGAGCGCAGTTTATTCCAGCCGCAAGCAGCGAAGATCCCTTCCCGGAAAGGCTCCCGGCGCAACGAACGCGAGAAAGACTCATTGGAAGTGAAGCGCGAAGGAGGGCTGCGAGCAGAAGCAGCAGCAGGGCTGACCTACATTACCAGAAACGAAAAGCCTGCTCGGCTCGGCGTGCAGAAACAGGCTGGGAAAGAACAGGGCTCTCTAATCCACAGAGAGGGTCAACCTCGGGAAGAAATTAAATTGAGTTAAGTCATTAAACGACACTAATGCGAGAAACAACGGAGAGAAACTGATCATAAGCTGTAGCTGGCTGGAAACCGGGTTTCTACGCATCAGAGCGGAGAGAGTCTGGAAAAACCTTCACAGCAAATCCAGCCAGAACCCCCACTGCCTCTTTCACGGCGCCGGTCCTTCCCAGGAAGCCACCACAAAAGAATCCATCGCCAGCCGACGCTCCCGGGAAGGGCCGGACGGGGACAGAACGGCGCGAGGGCGGTTCGGGGTGTTTTGACAACGGCATTCCCAGCAGGTGGCAAAGAACTGCGGCATCTCAACGAAAATCCCCCAAACAGAGCAAGAATTGAGTCCAAATAACGCTGTCGAGGCTTCCGGGCGCTCAGCTGACACAACACCCACCCGTCACCAAGCCCACCCCGACACACTCTTCAGAGACAACACAACTTTCCCTCCTGGAAACATAAATGATTCCCTCTGGCAAAGATCCGGGCCCAAAACACGCCAGCACCGTTAACTCTCCTCTGGAGAAAGCTCTGCGCTGGCCTGGTAACGAACCTCGCTCCAAGAGATGGGTCTACGCAGTTTTATTCTTAAAAAAAAGAAATAAAGAGAGCGCCGGGCAGAATTCGCAGCTGAGCTGAAATATCTCAATCTCTTT
Organism: Tetrax tetrax; assembly: GCA_009806455.1. NCBI lineage: Eukaryota > Metazoa > Chordata > Aves > Otidiformes > Otididae > Tetrax > Tetrax tetrax. Next base: position 13,920 of record WHYT01000727.1, read on the forward strand.
CTCTCTCCACCGGCCTCAACTCCCTCGGCGCAGATCCCGCTTTCGCACCGCTCTAACCCAACGGAGCCAATTCCCAAAGAAAATTCCCCTCCGTGGGAATTCATTTCACCTCCCCTTCCCAAAGGCGGTGAGCAGGTCCCGCCCGCTGGGCACTGCCTCTTCGAGCTACTGGTGCTCCGTAAATTCGCCGAGGACGGATCTAAACCTCGCCTCGCCGCACGCCAGAACGCCCTGGGAAAAGCCCGAGCCGATCCGAACGGCCTCGTGCAAGGCTCACCCCCTCTTAAAGCAACTCCCTTCCAAGCAGAGGTTAATTAGGACTCACTCTAAGCTGCTGCCAGGGCAGGGACTCAAGCGACATTAAATACAAAGACATGTTTAAAGAACATTTGTTTCAGCTTTCAATGATTTTATTTTTTAACATAAAAATACACATTTACACAGAAAATACAGACAAACCTCTGAAATAAGGTTACAAAAAACCACACGGGGGGAGGCGCGGGGGCTGGGACCTGTCTTTGCGCCATTTAATCGCACAGCAAAACGCGAACGTCCGCGCTCCAACCACTTCAGCAAGCTCAGGACACAGCGAGCCGCTCGGCCCGGGGCTCGATTTTAGCCTTAAAAGGACTTTTCCCCTCCAACAGCACCACATCCTCTCTCTCTCTCCTGCATTTACTTGCCATTGATAAGCTCCAGTGCCTCATCTTTGGTCCGCGTGATCTTCTCCTGCCGCCACGACGAGGGTCTGCGGGACTGGTTGTGCTTCACCAGGAGGTGCGAGCACCGCACCTTGCTGGGCTCCCCCTGCCCGTTCCTCCCGCTGCCGCTGGGCCGCTCCCACTGGCTGGCGTTGGTGATGTGGTTGAAGTAGTAAACACGGCCTGGGGGGGAGAGGGGGGGCCGGGGTTAAAAAACAGCACAGGCACACCCCGAGCATCAGCCTCATGACCCCGAGAATCAGCCTCTTGACTCCGAGAATCAGCTTCTTGACCCCCAGAACTAGCTTTTTGACCCCAAAGGCACAGAACACTGGATTTCCGCGCACGCCGGCCGCGTCCACGCCATCAGCTCCAACGCAGGAGGCAGGAAACCAGACTTTACAACCCCACGGCATTTCCCACGAGGGCCCCGTGCAGGAGCAGGCACCGGCTGCCGTTCCCCTTCCCGACGCTCGCACCGATCAGCGACGAATCGCCCACTCACGGCATCGATCGAGGCGATTGCCGCTTTCTTCTAGCGAGTCGCTCCTCCCAAAGCTCTCCGCTGCAGCTAGCAGCGGACGAGGCTCGAGAAAAACGCCGAGCGAGCCAAGGTGAAGGAGCTGTGCGGCGGGGAAGCCGCAACGGGCCCAGGTTCCCGGCTGCAATCCTGACCGACAGCCAGCCACGCAGCTCGCGCCCTCCAGGACGCCGCAACCACGGCAGTTCTGGCAGAGCAGGGCTCACACAGACCCCTCTTCTCCCTCGTCGTCCCCGCCATCGGTAAAACAAGCTGAGCAGTCACGCTGAAGGACACAACTTGGACCTGCTTCTGAGCCACCCGGCCTGGAAAGCTCGCGCCGCAAAGGACAAAACTCCGCTGAAAGCGCCGCACCGACCCACAGGGAGGGACAGCAGGGCTGCCGTCACCTCCTTACCCAGAGCCCCGTCCAGCCCGACCGCGAACGCTCCCAGAGACGAGGCACCCAGCACCGCTCCGAGCAACCTGTGCCGCTGCTTCGCCACCCCCAGCGTCAAGAATTTCTCCCCCAGACCCGGCCTGACTCTCCCCTCCTCGTCTAAACCCGTTCCCCGTGACCCAGCGCTGCAGGCCCAGGCAAAAAGCTTCTCCCCACCTTCCCTGCAGCCCCCTCTGGGCGCTGGGAGCCGCTCTCAGCTCTCCCCGGAGCCTCCTCTTCTCCAGGCTGAGCAGCCCCAGCTCTCCCAGCCTGGCCTCACAGCAGAGCTGCTCCAGCCCTTTCAGCATCTGCGGGGCCTCCTCCGGACCCTCTCCAGCAGCTCCCCGTCCTCCCGATGCTGGGGGCTCCGGAGCGGGACGCAGCGCTGCGGGGGGGGGGGGGTCTCAGCGGAGCGGGATCCCCGCCCCGGCCCTGCCCACGCCGCCCGGGACGCGGCGCGGGACGCGGTCGGCTCTCGGGGCCGCCAACCATCGGCGCGACCCCCGACATCGCTCCCCGGGCCCCAGGGGCCGCTCCGCCCCCCTCGCCGAGGC
>WHYT01000728.1:5443-30765 GCA_009806455.1 Tetrax tetrax
TGCGGGGAGCGGCGGGAGCAGGTGAGCCGGGGCCGCACCGCCCGGGTGCCCTTGTGCGGCGGCAGCGGAGCGATGGGTGCGGGGGCGCGGGGGTGCGGGGGGGCTGCTCCGCCGGCCCCAGCTCATCGCCCACCGCAGCCGCCCGGGCTCAGGGTGCCGGGCAGGGGCGGAGGGGGCTGGCACCCCGCCGAAAGGCGAGGGTCAAGCTTCATCCCCCCGCACTCCGCGCTGCGGATGTCAGTGGCCGCCAGCCGGGGACCCCCCACCTTGGATTTTGGGGGAGTCACAAGGAGCCCGGTGTCGCCCGAGTCAGCGGGAGCTGTGCTGTGCCCGGGACAGGCTGCGCGACCCCGCACGGCCAGGGAGGGGGCTTGGGGAGAGCCCCTCCGCCCAGCATCCCTCCCTCGGAGCCTGGCAGCAGGATGGGCAAACCCTCCCCAGGAATCCCTTCATTTCTGTCTATTCTCCGATTTCTAGAATCTTCCCCACCATCCCCAGAAGATGACATCTCAGCTCCTCTGAACCAGCACTGCCCAGGGACCGGTGGAGCCATGGAGCTGGAGTACGAGCTGCCCAACGCCACCGCCTTCTGGTTCTCCCCGGCTTCTCCCTTCGACAACTTCTCTGTGGAGGCGCCCACCAACACATCGCAGAATGCCACAGGCCAGCACTTCGACCTGACCAGCAACGCCATCCTCACCTTCATCTACTTCGTGGTCTGCATCGTAGGGCTGTGCGGCAACACCCTGGTGATATATGTCATCCTTCGGTACGCCAAGATGAAGACCATCACCAACATCTACATCCTCAACCTGGCCATCGCAGACGAGCTATTCATGCTCGGCCTGCCCTTCCTGGCCATGCAGGTCGCCCTGGTGCACTGGCCCTTTGGCAAAGCCATCTGCAGAATCGTCATGACGGTGGATGGGATCAACCAGTTCACCAGTATCTTCTGCTTGACGGTTATGAGCGTTGACCGGTACCTGGCTGTCGTCCATCCCATTAAATCTGCCAAGTGGAGGCGGCCCAGGACAGCCAAAATGATCAACGTTGCCGTTTGGGGGGTCTCCCTATTGGTGATCATGCCTATCATGATTTATGCTGGGGTGCAGCATAATCACGGCAGAAGTAGCTGCACCATCATCTGGCCGGGAGAGTCGGGTGCCTGGTACACAGGCTTCATCATCTATGCCTTCATCCTGGGCTTTCTGGTGCCTCTCACCATTATCTGCCTTTGCTACTTGTTCATCATTATCAAAGTCAAGTCCTCAGGCATCAGAGTGGGCTCCTCCAAGAGGAAAAAGTCCGAGAAAAAAGTCACCAGGATGGTCTCCATTGTGGTTGCTGTCTTCATCTTCTGCTGGCTCCCCTTCTACATCTTTAACGTCTCCTCAGTCTCCGTTCTGATTGTGCCCACGCCTGTCCTCAAGGGAATGTTCGACTTCGTGGTGGTCCTCAGTTACGCCAACAGCTGTGCCAACCCCATCCTTTATGCCTTCTTGTCTGACAACTTCAAGAAGAGCTTTCAGAACGTCCTCTGCCTGGTGAAGGTCAGTGGCATGGACGAGGCGGACCGGAGCGACAGCAAGCAGGACAAATCCAGGCTCAACGAGACCACGGAAACCCAAAGGACCCTGCTCAATGGTGACCTGCAGACAAGCATCTGAGGGGACAGCGGAGTTTGTCCTTCCTTCGCTCTCCTCTCCCCACTTGCTCCCAGCTGCAGCAGGGCAGTGGCACCTACAGAGTCGGGGCAGGAGAGCCAGCTCAGGGGACGGCGGCGCGTGCGCCAATGGGCGGCGGGGGCCCTCGGTGGGCTCCTGAGCTGCTGGGTTGGCTTTCAAGCGCTGGAAAGGATACGGTCCAAGAGGAGCTGCCTCGCCAGGAAAACAAAGACAACTTGTAGCAATGCAGAGCATTTCAACACCAAAGTGCCACCGCGGGCCACAGCCACCGCTGGGGCGGCTCCGCTGCCTTCCCCGGTGGTACCCTCGGGGCTGCTCGGCTCTGGGTGCTCTGCCCCAGATCGGGTGCTCACCCGTGGACACACATGCACAGCGGGGTGACCTCAGGAGGAGCCGATGCTACGGGCATGTGCCAACACATGTGCCACCACGGAGATGCACTGTCTTTTGGCCAAGACCCAGTGGGAGCTCCCCAGAGAGTTCAAGTGCGCTCCGAGCCACCCTCCCTGAGGAGAAGAGGATATCTGGGGCTGCATTTTGCCCGGCTTCTCCGTTACTCCATTGCCTCCCTCAAGTCTCCCTGCTGCTGTTTGACTGCGTCGCTTGTGACAGCCGCCCTGCCCGGCGGTGCCACGGCGCGACGGAGGCATCCGCCCCGCGGGAAGCAGCTCTGCCGCCCCGGCAGCCGCTCTGGTCCCACCACGCTCCTGCCCTGCCTCCTCCCGCTGCCAGAGAGCCTCTTCCCTCCTCTCGCCATGACGTCACCTGCCCGCAGGTTTTCTCCTCGCATGGACGATTTTCCCCCTTTTCCCTCCCCAGTAGCCGCTGCCCTTCCTGCCGCCTGCATCTGCTCGCGGTCCATCCCAGGCTGCGCTGGCAGCCAAGACCACTGCTCTCCCTGGCGAGCCACCGCACGATAGTCTGGCACCAGTTCCTGGTGGGAAATCCTCGGAAGCATCGTAACAGCAGGAAAACAATGGGGGTTTGGGACACCCTGGCACAGGCTGCAGCACATCCCACTGCCACCAGCTCCTGCGCGCTCCGAGGATCACTCGTGGTGAGTGAGCATTGACTGGCCACCGGTGACGCCTGCCCTGCTCCTTCCAGGCAAGTCACGCCGGAGGAAGGGGCAATGGAGAGGATGGGGGACAGACAGGAGGACAGGGGACTCCAACCCTGAAGGAACCAGGCAGAGCAGATGACAGGGCTTCCAGCACCAAGCCATGAGGAAGAGCAGGGCAGCACGTGTCCCCCTTGTCCCTGTCCTGCAGCGCAGCGCAGGTAAGGGGCAACATGGGGTGCGAGGGTGGGTCTGACCTGGCTGCCCGGGACCACCCTGGAGCGATCAGCTCTGCCCCTGTGCACAAACCCGGGGCTTGGGACCCCGCTCCTCCCCCAGCCAAGCCGCCCTCCTCGGCCAGCGCAGCGGGAGCAGAGGTGAAGCCCCGGGGAGGGGGAAAAGTCCGATCTCCTTCCCAAAGCAGCCGCAGCAGTCTCTGTGCCAGAGGCCAGGCTCTGCTCACAGGCTCTTGCCCCAGAGCCGAGCTGTGGGAACGCAGGTGGAGAAAACAGCCCGGTCTCACTCACCGTCCCCTTCCCACCCCGACATCCCAACAAGCAGCCCCATCGCTGGCTGATGCACACCCTTCACCTCGCGCTGCTGACAAGGCAGGGGGACGCAGCGCAGGGCTCGGGGGCTTTCTGCGGGGCAAAGCAGAGCGTGGTCAGCGTTTTATTTGCTTTTAACCACCCGCTGCTCCTCCGAGGAGCACGCGTCCGCGTTCAAGCACACGGAAGCACCACAGGGTCCCCTCGCTGCTGGTGCCGGGCTGTGCAGGCAGCTGCTCACCGCGCGCATCCCCGCACCAGCTTCGTTAATAAAGCCGAATCCCAGCTCTGAGGCAGCGCAGGCTGCCCCGCCGATGCTGTGGGAATTAAAACACGAGGAGCGTGTCACGCTGCCGGGAGATACCGGCTGGCGATGGCCGGGCGCGGTGCGGCCGGAGCCCTCTGTCAGGGTGAGGCTCCAGTATCAGCTGCAGCGATGCGTCAGGGGGGCTTGGGGTATTTCGTGTTCGGTGGGGGGTGGAGGAGCGATCTGTGCGGAAAGAGGGGAGGCAGTGGGCAGGGGGCTGCGTTGAGCCCCCTGCCCATTTTGGGGGCTGACGTTCACACCCCCAGCACTCACCCGCAGTGGGTCAGACCCAGCCCTGCCAGCGCCCGGCTTCGCCCCGCTCCCGTCCGTGCAAGCCCCGCCACCAACGCCCCGACCGACGGCGGGGGATGGCTGTTCCCAGCCGCACACCCGCAGGGGTCCCAGCAGGAGCCCCCGGCCAGGAGCATCTCCTCCCTCCCAGGCTGGGGATAACAGGGCTACAGGTGAGGAGCGAGGGGCTCGGGGGGCTGTCACTAGTGTCCCAAAGGCCACCAAGGTGGGATGCTGCAGGGCAGGAGCACCCTGGGGAGAGGGACAGGAGCGCGAAACGCAGTGGAGCGAGCAGGGGAGGGAGCTGCAGCCCAGCGCTCGCAGCAAAACCAGCAAAATCAAACCTTCTGCTGCTCCATTGCTGAGTAATAAACAGCAGAGCCAGTGCTTCTGCCAGTAACAAAGTTTGCCTTCCCAGGCACTTGATTTTAGTGGGAACTTGACCTCACATTGGATCTATTCTGCAAAGCCTCGCAGGCTGCTGGCAGCATAACGAGAAATCCCTCCCGGTTATTGCCGAGCGAAAAGGCTGATCCTGCAAGTGCAGAGCGGCTCCGCTGCTGCTTCACACGCAGACTGTCCCCAGGCGGGCGAGATTAATTACAGCAGCGGGAACAGGTTTATCACAAATCGGAGGCGACGGGAAGCAGAGACCCGTGTGTCCCGTAGAGCTGCCCTGTTCACCGGGAGCCTGTTCCGTGCGGCACGGATCCAGCCCCGCAGTCATGAGAGCAGGGCTGGGGCTGGTGGCTTTGCTGCGGGGCTGGAGAAACCAGCTCCCCTTCCCTTCCCTGCCGCTGGCTTCCCCCCGTGCAGACGAGGAATCCCAGCAAAGCATAAGGGCGGCTCCCCAGCTCCCGTGGGATCAACCTGCGCGGAGGCATCCTCACCGTCCCGGCTTCCTCAGCCCTTGGGCCCGGGGTGGGAAGCCTGGTGCTGCGGCTGGGCTGACCATCGCCCCGGGCACGCTTCCCACCGTGCCAGCCTTGGACTGAGCCTGGCTCCCGGTGCTGTGGAGGCCAGTGCCGGTGCTCGATAGCCAAACCCCACTCTGAAGGGCACAGAGAGGCTGGGTTTGCACCCAGAGCCTTCCCGTTGCATCTCTACAGCTCCTCACACCAGCACCAAAGCTGCCTTGGACTTCTTTAAAATAACGACCTCCTAATGAACCCCACTGTCCTGTCTCTGGAGGGCTCCCTGACTCTCTATCCCAATGGGAAGAGACTTGTCCTTGATGGAGACTCCACCGAGAGGTCCCTTCCTTCCCAGATCTGCACGGGCGGTTGTGCAGCCAGCGATCCCCTGCCAGCTCCATCCCCTGCAACGAGAGCTCCCAGGCTCCGGAGCTGCCTCACATCTCTGGGGCACGTTTCGGCCCTTGCTGTGAACGAGCTGATTTCAATCCGCTCAGGAAGCATCTCCATCCCCTCTGCCAAGGCTGCACCAGCCGCACGCCCTGCCCAGGGCTGCTCAGAGGGGGATTCACCAGCAAAGGGCACAGCAGACCCCAAAACAGCCTCCCATTGTTGGATCCGAAATGAGAGCTGCTGCTTCCCGACCCAAGGACACCTCTGCCAGCCTCGCGCCCGTGCCTCCTGCCACATTTCAGCTCGCTCCCTGCTTGCTCCAGGACATGGACTGCAAAAAAGCCAGGGCAGGAGGACAGCCAAGCTTCGGGAAAACCCACCTCGAGCCCTGTCCTGACCAGGAGGAGATGAGGGATGCAAAGCCTGGGCACCCCAGCTGTCCTGCGCGGTCAGGAGGGACGGGGCGGGTGATTGTACATATCTGTATATACCGGACCCGCCAGCGAAGGGTTTGATTACACTGACACTGCACAGACACTCTGCAGCCCCTCCCCGTGCACAGAGGAGCGAGTCAGACCCAGCTCCTCGGGGGTCCCTGGGTCCCCCTTGCCATCCCCATGGGGCTGGTGGCACCGTGCACGAGCCGGGAGGGACCGCGGAGGCTGGCGACTGCTGCAGGGTGAGGGAAGAGCCCTTCCCTGCCACGCTGGAGCTGTAGCGGTCCGGGGGTCGTCCCCTGGTCCCCCCGTGCTGCCCACCCCCTGTACATAGGCTCCCTGTATGTATAGCCGTGCTCCGCATAGCGTGCGTGGGTCTGCTGTACGACACCTTGTGACTGGAACGCGCCCCAGAGCGTTTCTCTGCGTTAAGTCTCGCTTTCCTCCATAGCAATTGTTTCTCGGTGTGGAACTCAGCCTTCCCGCGGCGATGGCTCCCGACTGCCGCGAGGAGGGAGTCACGGATCGGGGTGGGAGAGAAGTAAAACACTTTTCCTACAGTTTCTGGCTCTGTGCGCTTGTGTCAGAGCTGGGCGGGAGCAGCGGGGAATAACCCCGGCTGGGACACCTCCAGAGACACCAGTTTGGTGGGATGACTCACGCTCAGTCCCTCTCCCAAACCAAGTTCTTTCCCACATCCATATCCCTGTTGGGAGCAACGCGCCTGGTTCTTCAGCCTCAGGGCGAAGCAGCAGGAGAGCTGCATTGGCCCAAAAACCCCCCAAAATTGCTCCCCAGCCAGCACAAACTCGGGGCATTGAGGTACGGGGGCGTCTGTGCCAGCGTCAGCCCCTAAACGGGACGGGTCACAGGTGAAGCACGACCACAAACAGCTCTTCGGTAACACAGGGTCACGGAAAACTCAGTCTGAAGGGAGCAGCTTCTCTTCCCAAGCTGGCAACGCCTCCAGGCGGGTTTTGATGAGATCGGGGGGTGTAAATGCCGTGGCTGGAGGTTTAATCTGCTGGAGAGACCAGCGCTGGGCAGGGGTGTGCGCGCACGGGCGTGTGTGCTTAGGGAAGAGGTGCACCACCGGGGAAACACGCCCATGTACAGAAGTTGGCGCTGCTATAAACGGCAAGTCCAGCCCTGACCGGCTGCGCAGGCCAGCTTTCCTATCAGCAGCTTCCCTGCAAATAAACCCCCAAAACACCTATGGTTTTTTTTCTTTCCCCCCACCAATTTGCAACACACACGGGATTTGAATACAACCTCTACCAGCAAAGCCCCAAAGCCTCTCCCCGCAGACCGCGCGTTCTGGTTACGCTGGCATCTCCTGTGGAGCCGGCAGCCCTGCCCCTGGAGATCTGCCTCTCGCAGGGGAGCGGTGCATCGCTGGGGCAGGATTTTCCTCTGGGAACGAGTGTCCGTAAGAAAGCAATCACCACACTTGCCGCTCGGCTGCGTTGCAGCTGGCTGAGTCAGCGCTGGGTGCTAACAGGTACGCTGGCTGCAGGGAGATGTCCTGCTCGGGTTGATACATGACACATGAGTACGTGCGCAGAGCTGGCCCTGGGTTTTGTCAGAAAATACAAAATCTTTACACACGAGAGAGGCAGTAACCATGCAGGGAAGGTTCTGCAAACAAAAACCAGAGCGTGCTGATTTCATTCTGCCTCCGCAGGCTGGAAATACGCGAGGTGATGGAAAGTGCAGGTACTGTGAGGCACAGCTATGTAAAAGAGAGAGAGGGAGAAATAAACCACCATTGAGAGGGCCTTGTTCCCAGCGCGTTCCAGCGGTGCCCCCCCAGACACGCAGATTTCATAGATTTCATAGAATCACATGGTTGGATGGGACCTACAAGATCATCTAGTCCAACCGTCTTCCCACTACCATTACACACTTTCACACAGCGTGATTTTGCCAAACCTGCACAAGATGAGCACTTTTATTGTTAAAACCACGTCAGACGGGGCCGGCGGCGTTTCGCTGAAAGCGTTTTTGGGGGAAAAAAAACCCGGGTGCACAGAGCGGGGCTATTGGAGGGGGCCTCCGCCCCCCCCGGCCCCCCCCCCAGGAAGCTGCTTGAGCAGAGGCCACCTAAACCAAAAAAAAAAGCCCCGTCAGGAGGAGGATCCCAGGGCAGACCCGGCGGGGGGACTCGGGGGGAGCCCCCGGCCCCGCTCCCCGGGGCCGCTCCGTCGGAAGAAGCCAGGCCGCCACCCGGCTCCGGAGGGGCGTCCCGGGGTGCGTGGAGCGAGAGCGGCGCCCGCAGGACGCAGGGATCCCATTTCCCCGGGAACCGGACCAAAAAAAAAAAAATTTAAATAAATAAAAAATAAATCGTCCCCGGGCCGCGTCGCCATGGTAACGACGCGCGGGCGCGGCTCTGCCCTGCACAAAGATGGCGGCGCCCCGCCCCGGCGCCAGCCCGGAAGCGCCCTCCCCTTTCCGGTCCCCAAGATGGCGGCGGCGGCGGCCACGTCCGCGCCGTGCGGGGTGCGGGAGGCGGCAGCCATGGCGGCGCGGGGCGCGGAGGCCGAGGCGCTCTTCGAAACGCACACGGCGGCCGAGCTGCGGGCAGCGGAGCGGCGGCTGCGGGCCGGTATCGAACAGAAGCGGGAGGAGCTGCGGCAGATGGTGGGCGAGCGGTATCGCGACCTCATCGAAGCGGCCGACACCATCGCCGAGATGCGGCTGAGCGCCGAGCGCCTCCTGGGCGCCGTGCGGGGCCTGCAGCGGGGGAGCCCGGCTCGGCCCGGGCCCGCGGCGCCGGTGAGGGGGGCGAGGGGCTGCGGCGGGGCGGGGGGCGGCCCCCGGAGCCCCCTTCTCAACCCCCCATCTTTCCCTCCCTTCCAGGTTCGGCCGCCGGCCCAGGAGAGCTTCTACCGGGCGGCGGCCCAGCTGAAGCTGCTGCTGGACGTCCCCGAGAAGGTGTGGGGGGCCGTGGAGGCCGGCCGGTACCTGCCCGCCGCCCGGCTCCACCTGCTCGGTGGGCACCTCCGCCGCCAGCTGCAGCTCGACGGCCCCCGCGCCCGCGCCAGCCCCGTCCTCGCCCGCTTCCCCATCCTCCTGCGGCAAGTGGCCACCGCCAGCCACCTCAGGTGGGACAGCAGCTGGCTTCTTGGCGGCCACCGGGAAGAAGCGTTGTACGAGGAGGGTGGTGGGACACTTTCCCGGGGAAGCTGTGGATGCCCCATCCCTGGAAGTGCTCACTGGTCTGGTGGAAGGTGTCCTGCCCAGGGCAGGGGGGTTGGACCGGATGATCTTTGAAGGTCCCTTCCAGGCCAAACCGTTCTATGAGCCTGTGACCTGAGATCCTGCTGCTGTGCTGGGGCTCTCGCTGTCAGCCATGGGGCAATAACATCTCACCTGTAACGCTCAGATAGTTCCACTTCTGCCTGGGGAAAACAGCACCCTCGCTTGGCGGGTTATCACCTAACCACACCTGAGTATCTCTGTCAAGCACAAGACCACTGACTGCCCGCCTCGTTCCCTTGCCAGATCCACCATCCTGCAGGAGAGCAAGTCCCTGCTGAAGAGCCAAACCGTGTCGGACCAGGCGGTGGCAGAAGCCCTGTGTGCCATCATGCTCCTGGAGGACAGCTCTCCACGCCAGGCTCTCACTGACTTCCTTCTGGCCAGGAAGCTGGCCATTCAGCAGCTTCTCAACCAGCCGCACCACGGTCAGTACGATGGGCTGCCTCCTTTTTAAAATCAGAGTAGCCCCCTTTGCTTCACCTCCTCTTGCCCCATAGAAGAAGTTTTAAGCCAAGCCCACCTGTAATGGGGAAGCAGGTGGTGCCTGGGGCCGAGTCCTTTGCCCTGCAGCCCTTCCCTGGAAGGTTTCCCGAGACCCTCAGGTCTTGAAACAAGGGGCTGCCTGGCTGAAAGGCATTTCTCTGCAGGTGCAGGTATAAAAGCCCAGGTGTGTTCACTGATGGAGCTGCTAACGACCACCCTGTACCAGGCCCACGCTCTCTTCTACACCATGCCCGAAGGGGTGCCCCCGGATCCAGCCCTGCCCTGCAGCTTGCTCTTCTCAACCCTGGAGAGCACCACCGGCCAGCACCCAGCAGGTGAGCGCCCGGGCAGCTCTGCGTTTGGCCCAGGCTTGCAAGTAAGAGGCCAGCCCTGTGCTGGGCTGATTTCACCCAACGCCATGTGCTTCCAGGGAAAGGTGGGGTTCTGGAGGAGGAGGTGAAGCTGAGCAGCTGGTTCCGATACCTCCCGGAGTCCGTGGTGGAGTTCCAGCCAGCCCTGCGGACGCTGGCGCACCCCATCAGCCGGGACTACCTCAGAGACACGCTGCAGCAGTGGATCGCCATGTGAGTGCGACAGCGTCCCCCTTCGCAGGGCTCTCCCAGACACCACACGGCCTCTGTGCCGAGGCAGCAGCACAAAGCAAACCCGAGCTCCTCTGCTTCCTCGCTCGCTCCAGCCCGGCTGTGCCTTCTGTCGGCTTCTTGCCCAGCGCCCCCTCTCCCAGCAGCAGAGCAGCCAGAGGCAGCGCAGCACCATCCTGACCATCAGGCCGCCACAGTCCGGTCTAACAGACCACGCAGGCTGCACAGTGGCATTTGTCTAGAGCTGCTTTACGATGCCGTAACCGCCAGCACACAAGCACAGAGCAAATGAGAAGGAAATCCCTTACCTTACTCCTTTGGGTCTGGTCCAGCACCTCCTCTCTCCTCGCTGCCCTTCCCCAGACAGTGTGGGGGCAGCCAGACCCCTTTTATAGAGTGGCCAGCTCCACCCCTTCCCACCTTGCCCTGCCCTGTGGATGGGGGCAGCCTGGCAGCCCAGCCTGCCCCCAACAGCCTTGTCAGCCCCGCTGCGTTATCTGATGGAGCCAGCTGGTCCCTGCAGCTGCAGCTCCCCAAGGTGTGCTTGCTGACATTGGGATATTTCCCCAGCAACCCTTCCCAGAGCCCCCGCCTGCCCTCCCTGCCTGCCAGCTTTCCTGGGGCACTGTGCTCCCAGCTTTGGCACCCACCACAGCCCAAGGTTCCTGCCGGTGGGCACGTGGCTTCCCTGTGGGGCCCGAGCGTGGGATCCTGGGTGCAGCTGCCTCGCTGAGAGGCAGAGGTACCCTCAGGTGATTGTGCAGGCAGAGCCTCTCACCGCCAGGTTAAGAATTCCCCCAGTTCTCTCCTGCCTTCCCCGGGGCGGTGTCTGAGCAAGCCAGACTGAAGGGAAGCATTGCCCTCAGGTGCAGTGACGATATTAGGGCTGGGGTCAGCAACCTGCTGGTCTACGTGAAGAGCATGAAAGGCCTTGCGGGGATTCGCGACGCGGTGTGGGAGCTGCTCACGAGTGAGTCCATCAGCCAGAACTGGGAGGCGGTGTGCCGGCGCCTTTTGGACAAGCCTGCTTCCCTCTGGGAGGACCTGCTGCAGCAGCTGTTCCTGGACAGGCTGGAGGTGGGTGCTCCGCCATGGCACTTCATGGGGAGCCTTGCTCTGTGCCCCCTCTTGTCATCTCAAACAGCTCACTGGTGCCCGTTAGCTGCACTAAGTGTGTATTTTAAGTGCTAGGTGGCAGGAGGCACATGTAAAAGGTGTTTGTTTTTTCTTTTTTTTCTCCTGGTTCTGTTCCAGACACTGACCAAAGAAGGGTTTGACTCCATCTTGAGCAGCTCCAAGCAGCTTCTCACCTTAGCCCTGCAGGAACTTGAAGTCAAATCCAGCAGCTCTGCCCTGAGCAAGCACATCCAGTTTGAACACAACGTGGCCCTGTTCCTGTGGTCAGAGAGCTCCAGCGACCTGCCTTCCGACGCCGCGTGGGTCAGCGTGGCAAACCGCGGCCAGTTCGCCAAGAGCGGCCTCTCCATGAAGGCCCAGGCACTCACGCCGTGCGTGCAGAGCTTCTGCTCGGCTCTGGACTCAAAGCTGAAGGCCAAGCTGGATGACCTCCTGTCCTACCTTCCCACGGACTCCACGGCCGCCAAGGAGGCCGCTCCTGCAGCGCAGCCTCGCTCTGCCTTTGACCGCTACGCTGACGCCGGCACGGTGGAGGGGCTGCTCCGCGACCACTGCGTCGCCTGCATCCACCACGTGCTGGGCTGCGTGCGCGAGGAGCTCCAGAGTGCTCAGAGCCTGCTGGGAGGGCAGGCGGACGCTCCCAGCAATGCCAGGCTCAACGCTGTCCTTTTCATGGCAAGACTGTGCCAGTCCCTGACCGAGCTCTGCCCTCACCTGAAGCAGTGTATCCTGGGCCAGTCGGGCAGCGCAGAGACGGCGCCGAAGGAAACCCGCTCCACCAAGAAGCTGGGGAAGGGGAAAGCCCTGGAAGTGAGCCCCGTGCAGGCCAAGTGGCAGGAGGTGAAGGCAGAGCTCCTGCAGCAGAGCCTGTTTGCTTACCAGATCTGGAGCTCGGCTGTCACCAAAGTAAGGAGCTGCTTCTCTCGTCACAGCTGCTTCCTGCGTGGGTTTCGCTCGCTCTGCTCCCTGCGGTCAGCGCTGCTGCTCCGAGCTCGCCGCACTGCTGCCGCGCTGCGCAGCCAGCCCGCAGGGAGCTCGGCGGTGGCACCCAGTGGGATGGTCTCCAGAAGAGTCGCGGGGGGGTGCGGGAGGTCGGTCTCTCGCAGGCAGGAGCAGGCTGCCCAGCCTTTGGTACTCGTAAGAGCTGTCCTGTGACTGGGGCTTTTCTGTTTTGCGCTCTAGGGTCTGGTTCAGTGCTTTACCCAGACGTTGCTGCTGGACACAGCTGGCTCTGTCTTGGCTGCAGCCACCAACTGGGATGAAATTGAAATTCAGGAGGAGACGGAGTCTGGAAACAGCGTGACGTCAAAGATCCGGCTGCCTGTGCAGGTACAAGAAACATCCTCGTGGTTAAGGCAGAGAAACGGTCTGCTGGGAGGAGAAAGGCACTGATTTCTAAAACCACTGCTTTGTCAAATGGTGCTGACCTGCTGTGGAGTTTGCTTGGTGTTACAAGCAGAGGGCAAACACTCTCCAGTGCTCGTTTGCTCTTTGAGATACTCACCTCCTAAGGACAGACAAGGGAAATTAGATAGTTGCTGCTGAATATTCCAATCTATGAGACTGGCCCAGATCCTGTAAAACTGAGCCAAAGAAGTACTTGTGCCTGGCTCATACACAGAGGCCCCCAGGAGAGATTTAATGGAAGCTGGATGCACTGAAGGACAGGGCTGCAACAGTGGGACTGTGCAGAGCCTAAGAGAATGGTGGCGTGCAGCTTTCCGTAGGCGTGGTGGTGGTGCAGAACGACAGGCACAGTGACAAAGCAGGTGGCGAGCACAAGGAGGGCCAGGGCAAGAGAGAGTGAGTAAACAACGAGCCCAGGTCAGAGCAGGGTCAGTGGCGAGGAGAGGCACAACAAGCAGTTCTGTGCTGACTACACTCAGGAGACTACCTCTGGTAAAAGTACGTGTGGGACTTTGCGGACTGCTATAACCAAAAGTCTGATGTGTCAATAAATAAAACCCCCTGAGATATTTGAGCAATGCTATGAGGGCAGGCAGGTTTCAGCGGCAGAGCTCTGCGGTTGCTGAGGAAGTAGGAAGCTCACATCACAAGAACTGAACTGAGGTGATATCGCTGATAAAGCTAACGCAGCTTACAGACCACATGAAAATAACACTGGTTTCTTAAACAGCCGTCCTGGTACGTCCAGTGCCTCCTCTTCAGCCTGTGCCAAGAGGTGAACCGCATCGGCGGTCACACTCTTCCGAAAGCCACCTTGCAGGAGTTGCTGAGGACCTGCATGGCAGAAGTGCTTGCTGCCTACGAAAAGCTCGTGGAAGAGAAGCAGGAGAAGGTACGTGAGTAGGATCAGCCCTGCTCCAACTGGCGTGGGACGGGAGGGTCGCTGGGCGTGCGGCGATGCCTGCGCTCCGTTTCCTCAGAACAGAAAACATCTGCCTGTGAGAGCTGGAAAGGGTGAGGTGAGCACGTTCTTCCCCCCAAAAATGAGGCAAAAAGGGATCAGACACTAGACTGCATGCTCAGAATCGTTTGGTTGGTTGTTTTTTTGCTGCTGGTGGTTTTAAGCAGTCCTTTGACAGCCATCTCAGCGTGAGCAAAGAGCCCTGTTCCTGACTCTCCTGTTTGCAGAAAGCAGGCACCTTCCCCATGACCCAGAACAGAGCTCTGCAGTTACTCTACGACCTGCGGTACCTGAGCATCATCCTGACGGCCAAGAGTGAGGAAGCAAAAACCAGCAGGATCAAGCATGACTCCAGGTGCGGTGCAGTTCTGGGGGTCAGATACGGGCAGTAGTTTGCGGGGCCCTAAAACGCTTTACGCCAACAGCCTTACCGGCTGTGGGGAGCGTGCCTGCAGGAGCGGCGCCTTTGGCCTCAGGGGAGAAGGGCAGTGCAGGCTCTGAGCTCTGATGTCTTCACTGACGCTAAGCTCATCCTCAAAATGCAGAGGAGGAGTGGGATTCTGCAGCTGAGGACTCGCAGACGGCGGGCTGGTCCCCCTGCTTGCATACACAGCGTATCCGTACGGCAGCAGCGGTACCAGCAAAGGATGGAGAACAGTTAGGCTTCCGCCCAGGAGTTAAAACCTTGTGTACGCTCTGGTCTTGAGAACTGAGGCATCTCTCTGACGTACCACAGGGAGAAGGTTCCTCTGCAGCAGCAGATGGTGCAGGCTGTAATAGCTGGAAAACCCGTAGGCAGCTGCTGTTCTGCTGAGTAATTGCCATTTTGCTCAGTCACCTCTTAGGGGCAAGCCCCTCCGTTTCGGCAGCCGTCGCTGGGATGTAACCCCTGACGAGACTCCTCTGCTTGTAGGATTGAGAAGGTGACCGACTTCCTGGAGGGACACATAGATCCGTTTGACTTGGACGTCTTTACTCCACACTTGAACAGCAACCTTAATCGCCTGGTTCAGCGAACCTCTGTGAGTTGTGTCAGGAAGCAGGGCTGCAAAACACGTTCTGAAGGGCAGCTGGGTGGCTTTATAAACTGCTTAATGCCTAAAGATAACTACTGGTACTTAATCAGAAAAGGGAAGAGTGTTTAATGCCAGCTGAAGATAAGAGAAGCTTGCTGAGCTGGCTGCACAGCACGTAATTGTGTGTGGAGTTGGCTGAACTTTATCTAACAGGATTCACTGCAGGCTGTGCAGTGCTAATTGGGTTAAGTAGTGCTGAAACAGGCCTACAACTCAACTATGGAAATAACGAGCAGCGCCAGTTCAAGAGTTAGAGGGGGAAGGGAGACGTGTTCAAACTTAAAACCAATCACAAGTACTGTGGTGTGCCAGTAGACTTACCAGCAGCGTAGCGTGTGGTCAGCTCTGCTCCTGCCCTCAAACACAAACAGCTCCTCGTGCCTTCTAGGTTCTCTTCGGCTTGCTGACTGGGATAGAGAACCAGTACATGAGCAGGAGCGGCGCTCTGAGCTCCCAGGAGCCCCACAACATCTTGCCGTTAGCGTCCAGCCAGATCAGGTAAGGTACTCAGCTCTTCTGTGCGTTTTCCCGTCTCTTTGGGAAGCGGGTCTGGAATTGCTGCTTCCCTATGACCGGCTGCACTTCTCTCTTCCATCCCCTAAGATTTGGACTTCTGCCGCTGAGTATGTCGAGCTCGCGAAAGAGCAAGTCTGCTACCAGGAGCACAGAAAGAGTTCAGGTTG
Source organism: Tetrax tetrax (assembly GCA_009806455.1). Lineage (NCBI taxonomy): Eukaryota > Metazoa > Chordata > Aves > Otidiformes > Otididae > Tetrax > Tetrax tetrax. Next base: position 20,692 of record WHYT01000728.1, read on the forward strand.
GTAAAACTGAGCCATATTTTTTGCCAGTGCTGTTCTCCCACCAACACTAGAGCATGCGGGGAAAGAAGAAAGTAGCCAAACAGTTAATATTTAACCTGGCTTTTATTCTCGGTAAAATGAGAGAACCATTACGGCAACACAGCGTGAGACGGTTTGGATTTCCCCTTGACCCTCAGCAAAGCCCTGCTGGCCCCTGTAGTTTTGGGGCCTGGTGCTCTGTGGTAAAACAGGCAGGACCCACCAGGAAAATGCAGTGAAGACTTACACACATGAGGCATTCTGAGATCAGTGCATAGAAGACAATTCATGTAGAGATGGCTGCAAGAAACGCTGAAGGATACCACCTAATTATTTGAACTCCTTTCCAGTGCGATGCTGACCTTTAACTCCTGACGAAGCCTGGCTTGGGTATTTAAGCCTGTGTGAACAGAGTGGCTTGCTTCTCTTGCAACGGCTCTGTGTTGTCCTGTTTGAGTTGTGTCAGTAGACAACTATGATGCTGCTACGCTCCCCCTCCAGTTTAAGACATCTGCTTAGATGGATTTTTCTATGCTGAGGATCGAGAGAGCTAAGGAATACCTCACCGCTACAGGAAGCTGTAATTAGTAATCCATTTCCTTTAGCTGTTAACCCAATAATCCATCTGTGGTCGTGTATTTTCAATTGGGACAGAGCAGAGAGTGTTACCTGAGGTGCTAATCTCTGCAACTCTTGCTCTCCGTTACTCAGAAGCATGAAGGACCAGACGTCCCGTAAGTGTTGTTTAAAAGCCCAAAGCTTCACAGTGAAGGTATTCTTTACCTCTCACCCCTCAGCTGTAGCAGAGCGTAGAAGTGTGCGGTGATGTGTTGCTCGCTCCTACTGCTCCCCTCGCCTGCTGTGGTGGCACCCATCTGTGCTAGCCGCACTTCTCAGAATCCCTGGCAGATGCTTGGTCCTCCTTTTATGCTAGAACAGTTCAGGAGAGGTGAAAGCCCGTAGTTACTCAAGAACAGCTCTCTGCAAGGGCAACAGCTGTACTTCTGCCACGCTGTGATCCCCTCGCTCTGAGAGCAACAGCCCCTTCCCTGCAGTTCAGAGTAAATTTTTTTCTTTTTTTTTGAGCATTGGATGACCTCTGCAAAGTTACCTGTTGCTGACAACAGCAAGGTGCTGTGCTTCTGCCACTCCGAACTGCCTCTGCCTGCCTGTCACTGACCAGGAGTGACACTGCTTCAGCTGTGGTTCCAGCCCAAGGGGCCTGGGAAGAACTAGCTGTGCTGCAGTCTGCGGCTCCTTGCAGCTGCTCTAGATGAGGGTACGGAGTAAGTCGAAGGTATGCTGTAACAGTTACTGACACTCTTGTTCTTAAAAACAACAGGTTCCACCTCCTGCACTCGTAAGAGCAGAAGATGAGGCATCGCGCCCTGGCTCTTTGTTCAGGCAGCTTGTAACAGAGGAGGAGGACACAGCTGCACCTTCTCTCTTCAAACTGGGATGGCTGTCTGGCATGACCAAGTGATGCAATAAAAAATAAAAAATTTGTGTATTTGTCTTCACTGAGAGTGCTCTCTCCTGTTGTCAGGGACCAGTGCCACCGCCACTGGTAGCGTCAGAAGTATTTTTCCATCCTTAGCCAGATCGTAGCACGCACAGGTCAGGACTGTCCTTGCTGTCTGGCTGCTGGAGCAGAGGTAGAGCGACTCTCTCGCCTCCTAGTCCTTAGAAGTTGTTAACCTTACAGTCAAATTAAAGAAAAAAAAACACCAAACAAGCTACTCCCTGTAATAGAAAACAAAACATTTCACAGCTAGAAATGGTTATTAGAGCAGTGTCAGACTCCTCTCTCCCTCAAAAGCCCCTCCCCAGGCTACTCTCTACTTTCCTCAACAGGCACCTAAACAAACCCAGCAGGCACCTGACGTTCTGCCTACAGCTGCCTAAGCTTTCCTAGTTCTAGTTTCACATTTTATTTTTTTTTTTCAGTACTGCAGCAGTAAAGATCAAGCGAGATAAGGCTCACTGCACACCGAGCTGGGTGGAAGGCTCGCAGCGGGGGCAGTCCTAAGGGATTCCAGTGACGACGCCTATTCTGTCGTATTGACTCTACATGCTCAAAAAAATTATGTTGCCAAATAAATTTTTTACTAGTTTATTGAAATTAAAAAAAAAAGACTTATAAAACTGAAGAGGAACGTTTGAGAGAACTCTACATAAAGCAACAAATTGCTAACAAACAGATTAGGCAGTCAACTGGAATTGGACATTTTGCAATCCTATAACACAGATGTGGATTCCTCGGTCTCCTCTTGACACACGCTGTATAACCACCCCAAGAAGAATCCTATAAAAATTGCTTCAAAGCCCCTTTCGCGTTGCCATAGTGCAGCAAACCACAAGTAAACAATTTCCTGTTAACCTGTTATTTCAAATATAGACTGAAAAGGCAACAGGCGTTTTGTGCAATTCCATTTTAACAAACTTTAAAGTTGAAATATCAAATCTACACAGTGCTGTCCTTTCACAGAAGGCAGGGACCTGCTGGTTCATCATGTGGGAAGGCGTCCCCGGCTCTGTAGGCTGTGGAAGTGTGCCTCCTTCAGGATCTGGTTGATGTAGAAGTAAGGGCCTTGGCTTAGTGCAGACTGCTCGTGGAAGGACTGAAAGGAGACAGGGCTGGATCCAGCATTCGTCGGGTTCAGGCTGGGTTCTGCACCGCACGCTCTGTCGGGGCTGTTGATGCTGCTGCCACTACTACAGCTGCTGCTGCTGCTGCCGCTGTCACTGCAGCAGGACTGAGACAAAGAGAAGGTTAACGGCAAAATCACACAGTCCTCTCCATAACGAAACACCTCAGTTATCAAACCAGCTTTACAGTAAGTCCCTCCCTTCCAGACTTTCAGCCTGATGGACCAATATAAATCCACCAAGCGCTTTCTTGGCATTCAGAGCTTCTGTTATTGCCAACACACGAAAAGCGTCACAGAGCTGAAAGGATGCGCAAGCCTTCACCCGGAGGTTCGCTGACCCCCAGGACACTGGATTTCAATCTTTCAGCTTTAGGCCCACAAGCTCTGCCCCCACGACCCATATTAGCACTAGCAAAGTTCGCAGAATTCATCTGAGAACTGGAAAATAAAGAACATTCCTACTGCACGGCATGTGTTAGTACAGGCAGGCAGGGCATGAGGAAAAGTTTATCACTCCTATTCTAGCAGACGTTTTAGGTAAGCACCATGCAAAGCATTTTCCTACAAGTCAATCTTCCTAAAGGGAGATCTGAAGCATCCAAAGCAACAGGCTGTTAAAAATAAATGCAACATGATACCCATTTTAAGTCTTTGAACACCTTGACAGACATACAACTAGTCTTCTCCCAGGTAAGTACTGGGGCAGCAATATTAACTGGTAGTTTTCCGTTACAATTTAGTTGACACAGCAGTGAAAGAGCAACAGGCAAAGACTTCCATGTGCAGAAAAGAGAACTCATGGTTTAGCTCGCGTACAGGACGGCTCATTTGCCAGCATTTGGGATAAACACGTTCCATGGTAATGACCAGAAGAGCATTAGCTGTCACTTTCAGGGTTTCAAAGACATAAAACTGTCTGGTTCACACCATTTTAAGGGTTGCTAATGAAAGTTTCCACTAGTTACAGCTGAAATATTTCACTACTGTGTGAGATGCTTTTCAGGACAACACCGCAAATATTTAGGTGCTTAAGAATGGTTGCTTTGCCATCCCATGAGGAGTAAACTCACAAAAGCAGCCAGCGTAAGTAACAACAGCTAAAAAACACCCCTACATTTTTCTACATGTTAAACTAAACCCACAAAAGTCAAAGCTTGGTGGCCGCAGCAGAGGAAGGCAAATTTCAAGCCCACAGTAATTTAAGTCAGCGCCACCTCCAGAAGGCCCCCCTGTGCGGTGAGTCTGAACGGGGCCAACTGCACCCAGCGCGCCTGCCCACGAGCAGCGAGAACGGCCCGGGAAGGCGTAGCGGCATTTGAAGTGGACCACATCTCAGCGCCGAGTGGAAACCCCGCAGCACTGATTCCACAGCCGACTGCGACAACTCAACCACATGAATTTCCTTGTTTTGCTAAGCACCAAAAATGCTTCAGTTCTGTTGTAGGACAGCAAGCAAGACAGCGGCACTGGGGCTGCAGCCGCGCTGGCGTGTTAGGTTCAGCTAGCAAGGAGAAAACAATAAAACGTGTGTGAAGTCATTCTTGAGGAAGCAGCAGATGTAACTACACGAGCAACCAGCTCCCCTTCCTAACACTAGAGAGGGAGAGAACACCAGAGGGACAGAGAGGAGCCACAGAACGGTGCTTGCTAAACCATCTCATTTCGCATAAAAGCACAAATACGGAGATGCAACGCTGTTACGCTGAACAAGTCACAGCAGCCTTGGAGAGAAACCCACCGCACAGGACACTTTGTTTCCTCTTAGTCTGTGTTCCTTACTGTTTTTCGTTACAGCCACCTTCTGAAAATCAAGGTGAAAATCGAAATGAGAACCCCGTATTAATTCCTGCTGAAGTTTCACATCTTAACACACATTTGAGAGCTGTTAGTAATTATTATCTTATGCATGTCTAATTTTTTTTAAAGCCGAGTGTCCTGGGACGTGCTTCCTACATCTAAGGCTGTTGACAGGTCTGGTTTGTCATACCCTCTATTTCCATTTCTCTAATGCAAAAATTCACTAGCAGGTGAAGCCCGTTTATTGCCCAAGTCACGTCAAAGACCTACCATTTCCCCAGGCTGTGGTGCACATTCTGTTATGCATTTGGACTACAATCAGACAAAAAAGAGAATCCTTAAAGTCATCATGTCAGCATTCACTGCACAACACAACAAGGTTTTAAGCGAAAGGGCAAAGGAAAGTAGCCCAGTGAAAGTCTGAGTACTTTAAGTATCAAAAGGACATCTTCGAGGTTTACCTGACTCATCAGCCCCTCTTAACACCACGCTGAGCAGCTATAGAAGTTTTAAATAATTTCCAAACAAACGTCCCATTAAATGCATTTGTCTGCTGAGGTGTGAGGTAGCATCTCAATCATTCATGACAGGAACTTAAGAAACCGCCATTCAGACCTTGCTGCTTTCAGAATCTCTCAGGATGAGTTTAACGGAGGCGTAATCTGGTCTTAATCAGAATTTAAGACCAGCCCCTCCTCAATAGTGTAATGCTGTAAAGTGGGATAGCTGCAAAGCTAGACAAAACCTTTGATTTGAGAGAAGCAACTGCTGCTGAGAGAGAATCTTTGATTTGAGAGGAGCACTGGGGAATCCTGTCATCGGTCAGAGTAATACAGAGGAACCACGAGAAATGAGGTTTTACAGAAGAAAAGTTATTCAGGAAGGAAAACAGCCAGTCAGAACACTGCAGACTCCCTTCCTTCCCAGGGAAAAATCAGAGCAAATGGCTTTTCATCGGTGACTCCCCAGGTTGCAGAGCACAGCTCCAGATCCTCGTAATTCCCTGGCACGGCTGCTTGCAGCTGGCCTCTCAGGATCCACTGCAACTCTGCCTAACTTCACGTACAGGCCAGCAGTGACAGGAGAGCAGGAAGAGCTTTTGCGGAATTTATAAGCAAATTCCAGGGAAAACAGCACAGCCAGCCTCTTGGTAAGTGTAGGACAGGCTGAACAGGAAGCAAAACGCGGTGGCAAACGCTCTGCTTTGCTAATGTTTAACATTTGCTGTAGTTCTGGTCTAGTGTTGTCACCGCACGCCTGCTCACGGACTGAACTGCAGGGCTGAGCTCACGCCGTCCTCGGGGTGGCTGTCGCCTGGGAGCGTGAGTGGCTTGTTCCAGGAGGAGCAGGAATAGTTACAACAATTTGCCAAGAAGCAGGGCTGACAGAGATTGAAGGGAATCTCAGTCTCCCTCCTGTAAAAGTCAGCGTCAAGGATGCTGTCTACCCTGGGCAAAAGGACAATCTAGAGGGAGAAAACAGTGACATCCTTTTACATCAGATCTAGCTCACGCGAGCAGTGGGATTCCAAGTGAGAGACTGAGGGATAACATCACAGAACAGCCCACGTTTGAACTGTCAATTAGAAAAAAAATCTCCCTTCTTACACGTATTGCCGTCAGTTGTGAAGAGTAAGACAAAACAAAAGCCAAGTTCAGGTTTAGTAACAGGGCTGCCTGGTTTTCATACCGAGGTTACCTTCTCAAGTAAACCACACTCCGTAAGAGAAAACGGTCGGCTTCCGACTGAAGGAGGGCAAAAGGAATCAGTGCTTTAGCTAATGGTTCACAAAACCAGGTGTGCGTGTGCCCTGAGATGAAAAGCGATTCTCTCCTCATGTACCCCCTGAAGTTACAGATTGCTCTCACACACACACCTTCTCTCCTAGTTCAGTATCCTCAACCAGTGAGGATGTGTCAGCAGCAAGAGCTGCCTTTGCAAATGGCGAAGTATCAGGAAACTGAAGGAGAGTATCACAAACGGCCAGGAATGTCAAAGGGACATCCATCGGAAGCACTTGTGCACTATAAGCACATGGATTTCTCCATTTGGCACAGGAAGTCCTTCAAGAAACATTCAGATAATACTGATTTAATCTCATGGCTTGAATTTCTGGGCATGCTCAACTCAGGGATCCAACAGTACAAGAAAACAAGCAAAAAAAAAAAAAGCTCTATCATCAGTAGACAACGTTGTGAATTTTGTTCCCTCAGGAAAAGGGAAAGTGGATTTTTGTAAAACTGTGTCCGGCAGGCACATTCCTCCACTTCAGTGTCAGCAGCAAGATTCTCCTCGCCCGCACGCCGAGGGGTTAATGTGTTAAAAACACACTGAACAACGCAAGTGCATGCGCCAAGCAGGAGTCTGGACGCCAGCCTCAGCAGCTGAGCTCCGCGCCGACGCCGCGTGGCGGGGCAGGCGGCCATGCCCATGCTGGTCCCCTGCAGCCCCCAAACAAACCAGCCGTTAAGGACGGGGTTAAGGTCTCCCGCTCTCGTCTGGCTATTCCAAGGCTATTTCCATTCCCGCGTTTTAGCGGCTTTGCCCAGTCAAACGCCAAGCGTTTCTACGCCAAGCAAAGGTGCTTCTGCCACTCACCATTAAGGTTTTTCCTGATATTCTTAATTTCATTACTCCTACTTCAATCCCTTGTTCCATACTAAATTCTTCCTCCTCCTCCCGCCACAAAGCTCGTTTAGCCATTAACTACTCTACACGGGAAGAGGTGTTTAACCTGTTGGACAAGTGATTCAGTGTCAGACGGCAAGCAACTACTTATGGTTCTACCCGTTACACCCGAGAAGCAGAAACGATTTCATCCCAGCAAGCCTTACTCCTGGTAAAACAGTAACACAGCAACCAGGGGCATTTTTCACCACAGCGAATCCCTTCGTGGTGAACGCCTCGGCTGTCAGAGTATTCTCCACACAACCTCGCTGCCTGCGGCGCCAGCTACGTGTAACGGTGTACTGGCTAAAAGTCTCCCTCACAAAAGGCAGCGTGGGATCCCGAACTTCCTATCATTGTAAACGTAAGTACACACTTGAAGCCATGACCATACAATAAAAGATTGCTCCAAGTTACACAGCACAATAACATTTTCTGCGGCCAAAGTTGAGTTAATTGTTCAATAGAACTGCAACCGCTCATAATTGCTCATTACAGCCAATCTTCGTACTGAGAGGGCTGTACAAAACCCAAGGATATCTCAAAAACCTTAAAAGAAATCCGTGTCATTAACATCCAGGGACATAAACCAGGAGGGAGCCTCTGCTCTGCACGCTCTTTTCCACGAACATTTTGCAGCAGAACTTTTGAGAGATTTTCTAATGAGAGATTGCTCATTAGAAATGCACACAGGGAATTTTCAGATGATTAACACCGGCAACAATTCAGGAAATCTGGCAGCTGTTTGGAAATCAGCATTTTTTAAGAAAAAAAAAAATCTCATAGCTAGCAAATTGCATGATCCTATAACATCTTTTACGCGAGCGATGAGAGGATAAGAGAGAGTTTAGCCCACGTCCAGCAAAAGATGACGGCAGAAACCCCGCAGTCTGAGTTCAAGCACTTCAGCTGTGAACGAGGGAGTCCTGCTGAACCTGACCAGCTCGAGCAGAACAGCAGATAAGCGTTACCGCTTGCAACAGACACTTTGTGTATCGCGCTAGTTGGAATGCTTTTTGAGTTTCTGCCACAAATAATCACATTACTGTAAGTAAACGCAAAGCTCAAAGAGTGGACGGCCAGGGAAACGGACCACAGGCACTGGTAAGGCACTGCAGTCATCTCCTGCGTTCGGGGTACGTCACACCTCCCTTCAGACAGCAAAACCGGAAGTGCGGCAAACGCTTGTCTTGTATCTTCTCTTGGGTGCTACACATCAGTATTTGATATATATTAGCAGAAATATTCAGGCCAAAGATAAACGAGTTCACTGGAAAACATGCTGATTTCAAAACCACATTTTACAGATTTTAACCTCAGAAGCACATAACAGAGTCAAGTCTCGTGATCTCGTACACAAAGCAAAAAAGTGTTTTCATTAACGACTCGCCATGAATAAACGTCACAGAATATTCCGACCATTATTTAGATTCAGCACTAAAGGAAACTCTATTTGCCTGAGAAGACTCTCACCTCAGTGTCCCAAGTGTCCTGCAGGACAGTATTTCTGGTACTGCGTTTTGTCTGGGGAACGTGAGACTCCTCTTCATTGCCATTTCGCCTCCTCTTCCTGAGGAAAGTTCAAGGAGAAAAAAAAAATCATTATCAGCTTGCCGACAAACCTTTTGTTTTGTTCCCTAAAGGTAACTCCACCAAAAAAAAGCGGGAAAACTGGATAAATTAATGAAGGCTGTATCTAAACCTCTGATGTGCTGTCAACTTGCATACTCTCTTTTTAGCTGTCCTCTACAGAACAGAGTGAAACCAATCGCATTTCTCAGAGTAGCCAGCCTGATGTTTTCATAACCCTTTAACAGACACGGATCCACACCTGCCATTAAAACCAGTGCTGAGCGTCTTTCTAAAACTCGTCCAACAATTCTCAGCCTTGCAACTGCTCTCAGTACCCAGGCATGTCTAAAAATAAGCCTGGGACTTTGAACGACACCCGACAGGCTGAGAAAAGCGCTCGGGACGAGCAGCAGCGACCACACTTTCAATAAATACTCAGCTCCATCCATCTTGCTTACACGAGTCTGCAGTCAGCACCCCTCATGACCTTCTTTAGACTCTCCACTTTGACAGCGTTGGAAATCAAGCAATTCCTCAGCAATGTTATTTTCCAGGTGGAAAAAAAAAAAAAAAAAACTGTCCAAAAACACCTCATAGAAGACAAATCCTTCTGTGTTTCCGATGTATTTGCCATCCTCTTATGACATCATCACTGCTTCACAGCAGCTGATCAACAACACCAACCCAGAGTTCCTGCGCACCGCCATCTCCCGCCGTCTGCAGAACTCTAACACCAATATCAAATTATTCCCCCCCCCCCCATACAAACCCCACAGGTCAACCAGGACCTGGGCACACTGGGCACTATCCAAAATATAGAACTGAGCTGGTTTGGTGCCTAAAAATTCATACATATGAGCACACTCAAATGAGTCAAAACAGACTCAAGCTGGGTATTTATAACTGAATCTTTTCTTACAGACAAGCTTCAGCAGCACCCAGCTGCCTGTGTTTGGCCCACGCCCACAGAGCAGGCGCTGCCCGCTCGCTCTGCCACCCCTGGGGTGCCCGCAGCACCCCCAGCCGCTGTCCGCCACAGCCCATCGCCTTCTCCCTCCCTGGGCCCGCCCTCCTTGGGGGACACGTTCCCCCTCTCGCTCCGCACTTGCCTCGCCTCCAGATCCCTCCTTTCCTTAACGCCTGCAGCCCACAAACAAACTCGACACCCCCATCCCTCACGCCTTGCCCTGCCGCCTCACAGCTCCGGGCACCCACAGCCCAGCTGGGTCCCTCCCGTTTCTCCCCCACCCCAGCGGGATCCACCTCCTCCCCTTCCCCACCAAGCCCAGAAAAGCCCCTCCAGCACGCCGCGACCCCCTTCCCATCCTCTGCGCTCTCTACGCCCGTTTGATCTCCCGAACGCTGCCAA
>WHYT01000729.1:0-32611 GCA_009806455.1 Tetrax tetrax
GACGTAACCACGCGTACTCGGCAGCAGTGGCGGGACGTAACCGCGCTGCTGCCTCGTGCGGGTGGAGGCCGGCTCTGCTCCACGCCGTGCAGATCCCGGAGAGCGTTTCCACGCAGCACCCGCTCCTGCACAGCGCCCAAACGCCTCCCCGCTCAGTCCTGCATTAGGAGCTCAGAATCCAAGCGGAGCAACGTGAGGGAGGTGGATGGGAGCACGGAAAAGTGCTTTTCCACTCGCCTTTACCCCTACTTGATAATGCCGAGAGGAAAGGATTACAAATAAAGTCTTTTTTATTAGAAGAGTCTACACCTTTTCAACATGATGGCTCTGGCAAGACTTGGAGAGCACCAGACTAATGAAACATCCTTAAATCTCAGTTTTGAAAGTTAATTCATTTGGAGCCGTGCTTTTTTTTTGCCAGAAAGGAAACTTTTTTTTTTGCTGCAAGTGTTTGTTGTGTGTCGGTATCCAACCTGCCACTTGAGCCTTCTCACCCACCCTGCAGACGAGCAATGCACACACCTCCTCCGCGGTGGGAGCGCGGCGGAGCCCGGCACGCTGCCTGAGCTCGCTGGGAAACGAGGGGAATGGCCCAGCCTCTGATGTTTCTCTCCTCCTGCGTCTTCCCAAGGAAAACCAGACGTTGGAAATCACAGGGGCTTTGCTGCCTCTTGCAACCAACAACAGCACTGAAATCAGTGCAAATAATGTTTCCATTGCTCACGATTTCAGATTGAGAGCATATTTTTCTTGGAGCATTCTTAACCTTTGGGATCTTTTCATGTTCTCTAGCCATTGTGTTTGCTTCTTCCTTGTTTTCTTACAGGGAAAGCTGAAATGACTTACAATTAAAATCTTTTTTTAACAGCTTTCTCCTGTTGCTTTGGCAAAACAAATTTTGAGCAGTTGGACTGATACAGTGCCATTTACTCCCTCTTCAAATAGTTCTCCCCTTCTACCAAGAAATCCTGCTCAATTTGGGTCTGATCACTTGCTTGTGTGAAGAGGGATAACTATAGGGTCTTGAACAAAACTGGAGAGATCGGCACCAGCTGAAAATTTTCATTGTTAAGTCAAGGGACAAATTTATTTATGCTGGGCCAGATTCTTTCAGCATTACTTGTTTGTTTGTTTTAAAATTTTGCAGGATCGACTCGTGATTCACAGTGGTACAACTGAGAACAGAGGCTGGTTAACTAATTGAAGGTGCTAATGACCAGTCAGTCTATAACTGGAGGTAAGCCGGAGCCGCAAATTGCTAATGTGATCCACACTGTGAAATGTGGGAGGATTTGGGATTTAGGAGTCTGGTTTTACCCATCCTGGTAATGGAACATAACCAGGACACTCCCACGAAGGCAGGAGCACTTTGCTGTTCTCTCAGCTCACTGTTATGGGCACAGACCACCTGCAAGCTTTGGAGGTTTTCCAGTTGAAGCTTGGGCTCGTAACCCACCTCAACTCACAGCCCAGCCTGAGCAACAACCCCTTTGTGAAGTCAGCTCTAAGGAGAACACGTGCTCAGCAGCACCGTCTGCCATGACCCACTCTTCCTCAAAAACTCCACTTCTACGGTGTAATATGCTTGATTATTTTCCTCAATGAGCATGCTTACTCTGAAGACAGACACATAAATCATCCCAGCTGAAACCCAAGCAAGCATATGACAAATATGGTATTTTTAAAGGTTAGTTGTTGTTCTTTTTAATGAAAGAAAAGCAAGAGGATGGAGTTGGACTTTTATGATGTGCAAAAGAGGTTGTAACCACAGAAAAATCTGCCTCCAAAAGCCAAATATTATTCATTTTGGTGGAATGCACTGTTAAAATAGTTCAGCCTTTCAGGAAGAAGCCCGCTTATATAAACTATCTAGTTTACTTCCTTCTGAACAGACAACCTAAAAAACCCCTATCTGTATGTACATGTGGAGTTATACATGTCCACACCGCCAGCTGTGGTCTCCAGCAGACTCACACAGCACCTGTAAGAGAAGAGGCAACCACAGAGGGAAGTCAATGCCGTACCCCACGACAACTTACTGCTGCCACCGACTGGGATCAACAGATCCCAGTGCTTTAACAGGAGTCAATAATTCACCATTCATCTTGCCGGTCCACCACGCATTTCATTTAACATTTTAAAAGGGCACAATAAGGGCTGAAACATCACCATCCATCCTTTGTCAGAGCTTGAAAACACCTGCCATGAACAGTATGTCCATCAGAACAGATCATCAAAATACTGATGTATCTTCAGTTTTGAACAGTGCTTCTTCAGTTGACACCTAACTCGAGAGAGTTTCACATCAAAGTTCAACAGATAAGACATTGAAAAGCTTAAGACTAATTTATATTGAGATCGTCAGCTTTCTTGGGATGCTTAAAGGGACTAAAGATGAGTTTGCACACATTCACCTCAACAATAAACGTATCTCACACACGTTCCATCTGCTTTTTGTTCCCTGCATATGCAGGATCTTCTCTTCTTTCATGCAGCCCCTACATTCCTTCAGTACCATCACAGCGTTAACATCCATACACCCACCAACAGCTCAGCTTCTGCAGCCCCCTGTGCACACCGACGCTGCTGCTTAATTCCCACTGCTGGATCCTTGCTTCTTTTCCCTTTTGGTTCCCAACACTGTTGGCATTCATTGGAAAATAGTGTCCAGTCCTTAAAAAACTGTGGGGTAAGTCCTCTTGGAGGCCAGCCCCAGGCCCGTGAAGAACAAGACAAACAGCAAAAGCCAGCACGGATGTGCCAAGGGCAAATTATGCCTGAACAACCAGATTGCTTTCTGCAGTTAAAGAACTGGCTCTGGGGCAGGGGCAGAGAGATAAATAATGTGATCCTCTATCTTGTCTTTACATGGAAATGTGCCATGTTGTTGAAAATCCATTTTCCTTCTGAACCAATTTTTAACGGAAATATATAAACTTACATTTATATTTATTTCACAGCTTGAATCCTGAAAAATACTGCTGATAGCTGGGCACGCTACTCCAAGGGGGGCTCTTCATTTCACCCAAATCTTCCTTTTTCCTCCTCTCTTTTCCAGAACAGGGCTCACTTTCAGGACAATTCCTCTCCAAATGTGTAGGATCCCCCACCCACATTGTTAGTGTAAGGATTATGAGCTTTCCTGGCTAAGGATGCTCTCATGAATGACTTTGCTGCCGTTCTACCCTGCAGTCAGGCAGCTGGGAAACGGCGCTTTGAAAAGTCAGCAAGAGTATCACACAGATTAAATATTCACGTTCCTGTTTTTCATCCTTTGATTTTTGTCCCATGTAGCTGTAGGGGAAAAGAAAATGACTGAAAATACGATTATTTAGTTTAAAGTTTAATTTGCGAGAGTTCAAAAACATTTAAAATAGGGGACAAACTAGTTAGAGCGATGTCTGTATACTTCATGGTGGTAATTTGCATATTTCAGCTTCTCTTCTCCCACCACTTTCTGTCCCCATCAATTAGATTCTTTTTTTTTTTTTTTAATCCTGCTTAATTTTTGCTGGGAGTAGATGAAATGCTGCGGCTGCTTTTCTTGGCCTAAGGAAAAGTTATATGTGTGCAGTAAAACTGCTCCCTGCTATTATCACCCGAGGAGTTATACACATAAAACCCATTTTATCCATGAAATAAAAGAGAATCGGAAATGCTTATAAGTTATTATAATTGGTGAAAAATACTAAATTCAATAGGTGATTTTCTCCACTGTTATAAGTTCCAGTAGAGCCTTTCTACCTCAGTGGAACAATGTTGATTTATACCGCTTAAGGATTTCACCTGCGGTAAGAGGAAAAAACATAAACCACTCATTTTTTTTTCTTGGGGGGTGAATAAAGAAATAAAAAAGAAAAAAAAAAAAGAAAAAAAAGCTCTTCCTGAATGTGAAATCCACTGAGTTTTAAAGGAGAAAGTGTGTAAAGCACAGACTTGGACAAAGTTTAGGATTTGAAAGATGACAGAAAGGCAAAGCAGAAGAGAAGGGAAATAATCCAACGCAGGGGAGAGAGATGAGGTTTCTTTTACCATTAAATCTCATGATTACACTGCCCTGAGGTACACAGTCACACACAGAGTTTTCAAGGAATTTTTCAGGATCAAAAAAAAACTGATAAAACTGCCAATATTTAAGATGCCACAGCTAAGATGATTTAAGATGACCAAAACTCTCATTGAAAGACTTTCTTTCAAAGAGTCACAGAAAAGTCCTAGACAAAATGAGACTCGCCACATTCCATAAGGAATGGGTCACTCACTCGTACAATACAGTGGCATTGAGCCATCAGTTTCCTTCACGTAGAGGTATCTACAGCACAGGGTGTTTACGCAGCAGAAATGGGGCTCTCCTTCAGGGTTCTGTGGGATCTGTACAACATTTAATCAATGACTGAGCCATCATTGTTGTATGCCCGTGAACATCCTCATCTGCCTCATCTGAAATCAATGCCAGAAGCAGAAAGGCACAGCTCCTCGTGATGTCCCTGGTTTCTGTACTGGATTCTGCAAAGGAGAACCTTCACAAGGGATGAGTGGTGTTTCGCATTTTGGCTTGTGCAGCACCCTCTTGTCCAGTAGACAGCGGGACATTAGCAGTTTGATGACGAGGGAAAAAGGGCTTTGATAAACACCAAACCCCATCATTATCTCATTTTGGTGCACTCTACATTTTTTCCTAAACAAATTCCATGGGAAACTCATGTAGGAAACCATAACTTGCTACAAATGAAAAGCCACAGATTGATTTTTTTTTTTATTTCCTTAATATGCGAATGCAGGGATAAAATTACTTCATTGAGAAATGCATGGCAGGCAAAAAAAACAGAGGAATAAAACAAAAAAAAAAATTACCTCAGATCTATCGGTGTCTAAACCATTTATTCTGTGAAAAAAAAGCCCCATCTTAAAGCTCTCCTCTGTCACAGTGCCTAGCAAAGATACTTGAAATGGATGTGCTGAAACCACTGCTCATTCCAGCGAGCAGTTATTTATCATTACTTCTTTCCATTCTTTTATCTCGTCCCAGTGATGATGTTTCCTCAAGCTGAACATGTTTAATAATCATTAAGATATTAATTTACAGCCAACTTGGAAAATATGCCAGTAGGATAAGTAAAGGAATCATTAAGCTGATCTTTAAAACTCCCAACCAAAATACTAAACGTGAAGCTTAAATAAAATCAGTATTATTCATATCAAGTTCAACTTGGACTTAGAAATGCCTGAAGACCAACTTAAAAGCTGAACAGTTAATATAGTGCTTGTGTCAGTATATTTTATAGTCTTACTTGAGAGTGACTCAAGCTTACTCAGATATCACCAAGTCAGTTCTCTTGTCCATGTGTACCAATCCCCTTCTCTGATGAACTGTTCACCTCCAGTATTAGCCAAGCATAATAGCATGGTGTTCGATACCGTGGAAACACGCACAAAT
This sequence comes from Tetrax tetrax, assembly GCA_009806455.1. Classification (NCBI taxonomy): domain Eukaryota; kingdom Metazoa; phylum Chordata; class Aves; order Otidiformes; family Otididae; genus Tetrax; species Tetrax tetrax. The sequence goes on from WHYT01000729.1 coordinate 5,438, forward strand.
TGCAACCCAACAACCACCACGATGCTGGCCTTGCTTCTGTGGAGGGTAACAAATAGAGGTCTTAAGAAAATCAATGCTTTGTCATTGTTTGGTCTGCCCTTGCACAGAATGTCTATGTAGTTGGAAATTGCTCTATGGAAATCACTAGAAAATGCCAACTTTCCATGTTATAATTTCCTGGTAGAAGTTTTGCTGAAATGTGTCTGAAGTTCAAGATAATAAACATGGGTAGCAAAAAAAAAGACGTCTATTCCAAATCTAGCCAGTTACAGGGTCATCTCTTGGCATTCAAAAATGACACATTTAGGCTCTTGTCATGGTCTACCCAATTCCCATCAAGGTATAAGGCATTCTAGGTAGAATTGGGCTTAGCCTCCTTTTGGAGCTCTCACAGGGTGGAGAATTACTCCTTGGCTTGGTTCTTACCACCTAGATCTCATCAACAGTTTAAAATGCATCGCTAAGTTTCCGAGGAGAAGCAGCAAAGTTTTGCGAGACATGGGATGCTCATTTGGTATGTCACGGCCCTTTCCATCCAAGTGACTCCTGTGGCCTTCTATCAGCTGAAAGCTGTGTTAGAAAGCAATCCCACATATAGTCCCAGTAACTGGTTATCATTAAAAGCAGCTAAGCAAGAAAAGCACTTGCAAACATGCAGGGGAGCAAAAAGACTCTTATGAAGCTATTGGGACAGATTTCCCCTTGTATCAGACAATAGCCTGGTTTATTGAAACATTTATTGACTGCCCAGCTCCTATAATTTCTTTCTATTTACAGTGCATGCTTCTTGTTATCCCTTCTTAGATCAGTACTACTCAAACTGGTGTTGCTGGCATTTGCTGAGCTTGGAGTTCTGCACCAAGGTGACAAGAGCAGTGGCTCCTGTCTTCACCTCCCCATTTAAAACACTCACGCCGGGTTTTAGATGTTACTTCAGCCCTACAAGAAAATGGCAAATCCTTGGAAACAGAAGCGCATACCAGCTGTTTGCAGAAAGTCAACAGTCAGTGGTGCACCTGGATATACAGTCTCGTTTCCTGTGGGCCCACTAATATGTGGTGTTGGGAGTTGCAAATGACTTCCTCTCCTCGCTTCTTATATGAATTCTTGATATAGTGTCAGAAATAAAACAGCTTTAACTGATTTAATTCTTTGTTGTGGCTAAAGAGTCACTTTAGGAATGGCTATGAGCAAAACCCCACCCCCCAATGCAATGTAAATCCGTGTCTGTAGCAGGGTCTAGCATTTTTGGAGTCCACACACGATGTCCTGACTGAGTTTCGTACCAGAAATCAGGGTTGATACGGGAGTTATAAAAGCTCTGGTGCTTCAACAACCACGGCAGCTCCAGGCTCCTCCAACGCTGCTTCTCATGAATTCTGAGCTGTGCACAAGCTGTGATTTACCAGGCAGAGGACAAGGACCGCGCGGGGACTGTCTCAGTTGTCATCAAACATTGAAATCACATGGCGTCATTTCTGTTACCATCATGAATCTTTTTTGGCAAGGGTTCCCCTGCAGCTTTGCCATGTTCATGTAACAGGGAGGCGAACTGAAATGTGTTTCGTTTGCTATTTAACACTCACTTAAAGAAAAAGGACTTTTCGGTAGAACTGGTTTTGTCTCAACTACTTTTGGTGAGCAATCAGGTTTTTAACTTTTTTCTTGTTGATGTAAAAACAAGTGTCTGTCTCTCAAAAAAACTGGGAATTTTTACTGGAGACTTTGGGCAAAAAGCAAAAATATTTTGGCCCTAAACCAAAAAAATTAAGCTTAAAATGGCAAACCTCTCATTTTCAGCCAAACAATGAAAATGTTGGTTTTGGCTGAACATTTTTGGTTTTTCAACAGAAGTGATCTTTTTCTCGGTCAAAAATTTTCCATGAGGTGAGGAATAAACATTACGGGTAAAAGTCTGGTGTAACTGGAAGGAAGGAGTAAAGAGAGAGATAAGGGATAAAAACAAGTTTATCACAACCATCACAAAGCTACTGTTACCAAGGTCTGTTACAAGCCACTGTACCAATCCGGTAGAGAAACCCTGAAACCTATAGTTTGGTATATTTATAGCATGATTCATGGTCACTGAATGTTCTATAAACAAATTTATGGAACTGTTTTTCTCTTGGTTGTTTCCTTTTTTAGAGCATTATCACTGGGAAAAAGCACTTGCAGGCTACTTCTACCTGGAGAGAGCTGTCGTGATGATCTCAGTTGCTATACATGCAATAAAAAGTCCCAGGCACTTATGAGTGACCTTGTTCGTTCAGGAACATCAGGAGTGCCATGTAGGCATTTGGCAGGCAGATGAGATGCCTTATTGCCTCTTTCCCACCAGCCTTACACAGTCCGTAGGGAGAAGGGAGTGTGTCTAGAGAGGGCAAAGCCATTTGAGAACAAGGTGTGCGCCATCCAGGCACCAAACACGCTGCGCACAGATCGTCCCGCACAACTCTTAATCACCACACAGGCTTGGTGAACCAGTTACTCTTGCAGCGTAGATGGCATCCACCTCTGTCGTTACGATGTGGCCTGTTTCAACAGGGAATGGATTGAGCAACCACTGGAAAAGGGCAAGATGGGAAAAGCTGGAAGGTGGGAGGACATGGATCCTCCACGTTAGCAGAGGGAGAAATGAAAAGATGTTCTGCAGCCAAGAGCTGGCCTGTAGTGAAGCTCTTACTGATGGTGCATTCCTGGTTTATTTAATGACTTTTTAATTTTCTGTCTAATATTTGGCTCTAAAGAGCATGTTTCAGCACAGCACAGCATGAGTGCTGGCCTAAAGAGTAAGCTGGGCAGTGTCAAGAGAAGAGTGTTCCCCTGAGTTATTAGTGTGTGTCCTGGTGTTCTCCTTTTCTTTTTCCAAGTCTTCAGGAAATACTCTGTCACTCATGAAAGTGCTCCTGTCTGCATCATACATGTAAGTCTGACTACCTGGGAGGACAAAGGTGAATTAAGCTGCCAAGAACTGATGCTTTCACCTCCTAGTTTTCGTGCAGAATCCAGTATCAGAGACAATTTTTTAATCACTGTTATAATATTTCCCAACCAGTTCATAAAGCAGCTTTCAGGACGTGACGCAAACCAGCAGTTTAAAGCCACAGATCTTTCTAGTTAATCTAAAAGATTAAGCACCTCACAGCCACTGGAAAGTCCTCCTTGGAACTACAGTATTATGGCCCTGGATAAATCTGGGTTTATAATCCTGCTTAGTCTATACTGATCTGGATAAACAGAGACCCATCGTTTGAGAATGAAGCTCAGAAAAGCATGATTTAGGCAAAGGGAGGAAAATAGGAGCACATATTTTCAACAGGGACAGGAAGGTGGCAGAGGATGTTAAATCATGTCAGGGTCAAAACATAATCTCCAGCTGCCCTTTAGAATGATGCTTCGCACAGAGTCACCTTACTAGTGAAGTCCCTGCAGAGAGAAACGGCTGATCAGCGGGGGAGGAAGGCTGTGCAGAACGAGGATGAGGAGCGAGGGAAGCTCAGATGGCTGTGCTGGGAGGGCTGGCACCACAGGGACCCAGTGGGCAGGTCTCACCTGGAGCCACAGCATGGGTCCTGAGCGTGCACGAATGCTGCTCAGCTCAGGGAGCGTGTAGGGCAGCCACGGCGTGCACTTCTGGGGGAAAAACAAATGATACTTATCTACCCTCCTCACCTTGGGGAGAGAACCAAGAACAGAAGTCAACATGTACACAAACCAGTTGATTACCAGAAATCCCAGTTTACCCACCAGCACCGAAACATGGGTACATTTATTTCTAGCAGAAATTTGTCGTGGGAACTCAGCTCCTAACCCAACACACCGCCCCCACTGCACTGATAACAGCCTTTAGCAGCCAACAGCGGTGACTTTTGTCCTGGGGTCGCAGTATTTGTCCTCCTTTGCCTTGCTAACTTGTCCTTCATCACAGGCTGTACGATGGAGAAGAAAGGGAGCACAACCGTGCAGGCACAACTGTGACGTGGTGCTGGGGAGGTGGCATGACCTGACGGATAGAGGTCCTGAAGGTACAGAGACCTGGATTTTTCCTTCCATTTGGCCAATGAGTCACGGACGTAGTTGAAGCAGTTGTTTTCCCCTTTTTCACCATCATTTCTGAGACACATAGTGACCGACACCCCCTGTATAAAGCTCTCTGATGGAAGGCTGAAACGTTCCCTGCACTCTGCACCCTCTCTTCCACAAATGCTTCACTTCACTTAAGTGAAGTTTTTAGATTCAGTAGCAACCGGCTCAAGTTTAAAGTGCATGAGATCATTCATTACATCACCAGCTTATCGACAGGGTTACTAAAGCACCGATCAGATGACTGAAGAACTGGAAATATTTCTTACAACTGAAGATCTTAGAAAAGACTTTTTTTAGCACTTGTACAGGGAACACTTGCCCGTACAAATATTTGTGAATAGTGTGAAATAAATTAGAAATGAATAGATCTTTAAATCCAGTATTTCCTGTATTTCTAAGGGAAAATGAATATTGTCTGTATTTCTGAAGATGTGCAGCTAAAACACAAGTCACTAACTTAATACACAAATTACTGGGCAAAACTCCCTTGTCTATGTTTAGCAGATCATCAGATCAGCGGGTCACAATGACTTTATATTCTGAAGAAGCTGTGAACAAACAAGTTGGGCACTGGCTCTGCATATGCAAGCAAACATTTTGCAGTTATCCCACAAAGAAAAATGAATTTGAATTACAGATCTTTCTAATATATAGCTTTTGTCTATTTTGAATCGATGCGAAACTTCTGGCAGTGAAGGCAGAGAGACTGGAAGTGTTGAATGTACAAAAGCTAGCTCCTACTCGCTAAGTGATAATATTAAAAAAAGTCTCCCACAAACTTTGTGGCAGCAAAATTCAGAAACAAAAAAAAAAAAAAAAAAAAAAAAAGGAAGCTTTTAGAAACCAAAGCAACTCATGAAACTCATTGCTATGAGACATGAATTACTACTGCTATTATTATCATCTAGCCTATAAGCTGCTATGGTGAATAAGGACCCTTCTTATGCCTTGTGCAAATAAAGGGATAAGAGATCATTGTCATCACAAATTTAGTGGATTAAGAAAATGATATGAGCATAATGAGTCTCTTTAAATAGAACATTGGCACAATTTTTCTAAGCTAGCTAGAAATCATAGTATCACATATGGCTTGAGCTGACCACTAATTAATTTGTACTTGAAAAAAAAATCTCCCTTACATGACTTTTTGTTAAGATGCCGGTAGGGTTCACCTCGAGAAACAGTAATGGTTCTCCGGGAGCAGAACTCCCTGCTGAGCCCAGTGTTATGGCGGGAACTGCACTGGGGTACATCAAAAGGGGAGAGAAGAGCAAAGACCCAGACTTGTGGGATGTCAGCTGGAAAGGAGCATGCTTTAAAGATAACAGCACTGAGCAAGTTTCCAGCTTTTCTAGGAGCACTTTCTATAATGAACATGTTGTTTTGAAAAAGAGGAGGTTTAAATAAACAAAACAATATTTTTACCAGTAGAGAATTGGGCTCCCTCTCCCAAAGGAAGAGGCCATTTTTCCATTTATGTTTAGCAGCAAATAAAAAACCCCAAACCCTTAAAGGCTGGTAGATACCAAACCTAACAATAGCATAAGACCTGACTCCACACCAAACTGAATGTCCTGAGGTCTATGTTCCCGTAAGGCCTGTCCACACGTCCTGACTACACCTCTAACACAACAACTGAACACAGGCAAGTGTTCCCCTTCAGTTTACTCTTCCGAGTAAGATGCTGCCTAGGATGCAAGACATATTTCCATGGTAACACACTTCTGGAAATTAGCAGTGTCTTGGTGCCTTTGGCTGATCATCCAGACTGCTGTAGGTATTGTGATTACCTGACTGCCTCTTTGGCTCACCAAAACCGTCACGGGGCCATGAAGGAAAGACTCAGTTTCGAACGTGCTTGTCATTAATCAGAAACTTAGCTGTCATGGGAAACCCGGAGCCAATTTCTGCACTGATATCATCAAAGCTATGGTTGCAGAAAACTTTGGGATGTAGTTTTCTTTTTATCCCCCTCACTAGCAAGTCTGTATAAATAAATAACAAAAAAAGTGTCAAATCAGCACTGAAGACTTCTATCTGCCCTGATACTCTTCTCCTCACATTGCCTTAGAGGAAAAATATGTCACCGTTGGTGTTAAAGGAGCACGATCCAACTTAAGCTGAGGTTACACAAGCTAGTACAATTACTAGAGTCTCCATATTTTCCCAATAACGAATCTTGCTCTAATTCAGAAGATATGCCCTGCCTGGGAAACAATGCGAGGTTGAATGAGGACAGAGCAAAGAATGACATGTCATAAAAGTGCCAGCAGAACTGTTCCCTTCTGATGGGTGCTCTTGGGTAGCTAATTTGAGGCATTTGGAGCATTTGGTAGACAGCTGTTCTGTTCAGAGTGCAATGGCAAGTGTTTTCAAGCTAAAACCACAAGAATGAACCGATGATGCCATTTGGAAGCCATGTTAAGAGAACTTACCTCCTCTGACTACGTTGTTGGTTTTTAGGAACAGAACGCAGCTTTTCACCCTCTCCCTTCCCTGCTGCTTTCCCTTTTGTACTTCTCTAAGCAACCAAATCTTGCCAGAGCTGCAGACACCAGAGGCGATGTGGGCTGGCTCTGCAGGAAGATGGGGAGCAGAGCAGCTTCAGCCATCATGGTCCCACTGGTGGGACCATTTTGTGAGCATCTCCTTCCTCTTTGTTAGAGAATCTGCACCTAGGAGCAGTTTAAAAGGATCTTTTATTTCTTCCCAAGGCACATACAGCCTGCAGCACACTTTGCTGGCAGGTTACGCTGCCAGGCACTGGCTGCAGTGAGAATTGCCCAACAGAAGGGGACAAGAACAAAAACAAGAACAAAGGTTTTCCCAAGGTTGATTGCTCTCGTTAACTGTTAACCTGTTTACTGTTAACTGTTTACCGATCTTCTCCTGGGATGCAAATCTACCTGAACTGCCCCACACAAAGATACTCATAAAACTAAAGATCAAGACTACTATAGGAGATGGAAGGAGAGGGTGTTTTATTCATGAGGCAGGAATGCAATGATGAGGCTCTTTGGGATCAGTCTTCAAACTAATCTGACTAAATTTTTCATCAGTGATCTTGGGCATATTAAAAAGTTGGGGTTGAAACGTGGATGCTGGAAGAGGGAAATACCAAAAGGGAAAAACCAAGCAGTCCCAAGGGACTGAGTAATGGCAGTGAGATGGAAATTTAGTAACATGTACTGTCAAAGCATAATTGGTAATAGCAAGAATTTTTGCTACATATTCAGAATAAAGCACGAGGAAAAAGGGAAAAGAGGAAGATGTGGTTATGAACAGAGGAAAAAGATGAATCCAGCCCTAGAATATCTCAGAGGAGATATTCAGGGACAGGAAAGTATTACTGTTGTTGTACTATTGTAGATTACTTTTTAAATTGGAAATCTATGTCGTTGTTTTTTTTTTTTTTAACTATAACAATTTCTTCAATGTTCTGTACATTTTTATTTATTTGGTGGAATGCATACTCCTTGATAGCTGGTACCAGTGTAGCTCTGTAGATATCATTCTACAAATTTTTCACTCCCTTATTAAAGATAAAATGAAAACAACCTTAAGGTGTGCTATATCTTTCAACAACAGGCTTTGAATATTGTGCTTGGTGCTCTAAGTAATTTTGAGTGAAAACACTCAGACAGGAGAGCATGGCCACACAGATCACATGCAACAGGACCACTAGCTGTCTTCTTCCATCCCCCCCAAACTATGCCTGCATTCAGTGCCCATTATTCTAGGTAATTATCTCTGAAAGCAGGCATACCCAACTTCATGATGATTATCACGTTTCTTTATGTTGTTGATGTTTCCATTCATTCCTGCACTTGAGACCAAATCCAAATTAAAGTGATGTTTAGCATGTGCATGCTGCGCATAGCACACTCGCTTGCCTATTTTTCACTTCCTTTTCACATCATTCTTAATGGGTCTTTGAGGACATATCTGTATTCCCGCAGTGTTATTTATGGTTCTGACATCATCCCTCAAGGTGAACAGTAATTTGCTGTAGAGTATTTACTCTTTTATAGTAAATCTGCCTCCTGCTTTCTATAAAAACAGGAAAACAGCTGCAACTTTTATAGGTGAGAATGAAGGTTTCTCCCTCTTCTTAACATACATTTTGGCATGGGGAAGTTAAAAGTGATCTTGGGATGAGAAACACAAACCATGAGTGTGGTCTTTCATGGTTGAATTTTATCTGTATTCCTCCAGCTGACATTAAACGAAATGCATAAAGCCACGCCAGACGCTTTTGTTATCATCCATTACCTACAACATGGGCAAGCACGGCACTGAATACAGAAGAAAAAAAAAGTGGCCTTGGCTCACGGGACCAGATCTTTCTTTCAAACATCTTGTTAAATAGTTACATGTATGCACAATGTCTTTGTATTAATCAGTGTTGAATGAAACAAAATCTATAAAGAAATCTAGAGAAATTACGAAATAGGCAAGTGGCTGCTATTATCTGAAGGCTGGGAAGATCTGTTCTCATTTCTATCGATACTTATTGGCCTAATGAGCTTTAAATCACATTCAACTTGGCCAAAACACAGGGAGCGATATTTTCAAGTGCAAACCAGGTACCTAACAGGGTCTCATTCAGCTTCCCTTGAGAAATGTTCACAGGGGAAAAAGAGCGAGAGACCTTAGCTTCAGCCAAGGGTAACTTGGGGAAGAGTATCTCAATGCCACATTTAGATCAGTAGTTGCTGAAAACACATGGCACGTTTGAGAGCTGCAACACGCACAAGAGAGCCTGGAGCACTTCATACTGAGTCCCACCGTGCGGAAGAACACAGAGCAACTTCATGTTCTCTACAGGCAGCTGCTGAGAGGTTAAAACAGAAACAGTAAGGCATGGAAAAAATCCAGAATCGGCGATCTGGGGAGATGAACTGGAAGTGCAAGAGCAATGAGTAAAAAACGCCATTAAAAGGTAACAACAAATCACAGGCATTGAGAGTACATTTACTATAGAGGCAGAGGAGCATCAGGAGGTTTAATAGGTTTCTATTTGTCACTCCAAGAGCCCACTTGGAAGAGAGAGCTTGCAAATACCACGTAAAGAGTAGCTCCAGAGTGGTTTGTAGCACCTGCATCTAATTAGAAACAAAATAAAGTGTAATTATTCTTAGTTTGTTTTTTTTTTTTCCGCTTTTGTAACTGCAATTTAAAAAGAAGTTGCTTATATTATTTGCACTTGCACCTGATCTGAACAAAGTGATATCACATAGTACCTAACACATCTTTCACTCCACCTGCCTCCCACTCTTTACGCACTTAACACAGTGAAGCTTTCTGAACAGCTAAAAGATCTCCTGAACGGCTGGATGGTCTGACGGAAATTTCTGAATTTATCACCTCTGGGATACATCTTTATATTGGCATTTTGGGTGAGAGATTCTTATGAATGAAACCTTCCACTCATCAACGGGAGGACTTCATGTGCCAATCCATTCCGGTAAGTTTGTATACCAAACGCTTACACACTCAGAACAATATGGAGTAAATCCAGGGCCAAACACTGTTTTGATGCAAAATATCCGCTTGCTTAAAGCTTCATGGTTCCCAAATGAAGCACTGAAATGAAATTATCTTTACGTTTAGACTGCAATCTGGGCAGGTGCTTCTGCCTCCTTGAAACCGATGCAAAACCTCACAATTCCTGTCCCAAATGCTGGGTATCGTTTGCCACATCACATAAAGCTCTACAGGTTATGTTGCAGAACTCAAACTTTTAGGCCCCTGAGTCTTTCAGACTCAAATTTCTCTTCTTAACATCTAAAATCCACAATATTACAGTGCTAGCAGAGCTGTGCTGTACTCCTCCAGGCTTCAATAGCAACTAGAGGCTTTATTTTGTTAATTGACTGGTCAAACTTTATTTCTGACTCTTCAAGTAGCTTTTCCTGAGCATTCTCCACCAAGCTAATGGAGATGTGTGAGCACAAATGTGTTTAAATAAAGACAACTGGTGGGAAACTTTCCTAAGGACAAGGCTGCCTCCCTTGATCAGTGGATCTTGCTGATGTGTGCAGACTGGATACTGCCACCACAGCTTCCTAAGAACTTTAGAATTTGCTCTTTCCTTTTTTTTCCACTGTCAACTGGCCAAATATTTCAAACATTTTCCTTTAACAAATGTGTCCTTGTGGGGGAAAGTCCATTAGTAACAGAGTAGTTGCTTCTTGTCAGGACCAGACTTTAACGGCTGTTTGAATTTTAACTATTATTTGCTAACTATTCCTGTTCAAGCCAACTAAGACCATAATAAAAGCCATTAAATACCAAGTAACTGGCCTCAGCGTAGCTGCAGGGTATAATGCTGAGTATGATCTGAATTTATCCGCAGACTTTCACCCTCACAGACTTTTTGAAGATGGAAACTTTTTTTTTTTAAAGAAGATTGCCTAGAAGAATAAAAGTACTCTTCTTCGCCCCAGGGAAGGCCATGCCTAGTCTGAAGGTAACATGACACACTGTAATCCATTTTCCTATTTACAGGATGAATGAAGACACTGTAAAATATCTGGCACTGATCTGTTAAAACACATGGGACAATGCAACCTGGCGTTTGAATCAGTGGAAAAGTACACCGTGTAGAAGGGCAGGAAACACAAAGCATTGCCCCACAAGCACGGGAACTGCCAGCGCCCCTGGATGAACAGGACAGGTGAGTCAGACTGAACTCTGCATTCTTTCGCCCTTTTCTTTCCATTGCTACTCTCTGAGCACCAGAAAGCCCTCATGGCACATAAAGCGTCATTCCGGTAATTGCTGCCCAGTGACACTGCAGAGAATGGGTAGAGGAACTGCATATAAACCAAACAGAAGTGGAATTCTGGAATTCCATAGGAATGCAAGTGGTTACCCAGGTGAAGCCCTGAGTGTGCAATGTCAAAGAACACACCAGAAGGCCTCCAGAACATCTTCCACAGCTCAGAGAAGATGACGACTGTCTCTTATCTCCTCAGGAAGGAGAGCCCAGGCCCTCCTCAGCCACAGCCTTGTCCTGCCACAGCCTGGGACAGGAGGCTGGGATAAGAGGGGGAACATGCTGTCCATCACTGAGCCAGTGTCTGAGGGAAAGCATTGCATCACAAATCAGGGGAAACGACAACACGACCCCTCAAGGGATTTATCCTCTACATTCTTAATGGGTTTTCTGCAAAGACCCGGGGACAAAAATTAATACTGGCAGCATTTTCACTTACACAACAAATCTGATTCAAACCATTTATGGTGGTTAGAACTAATGAATCAAAATCTGCAAATGCTAAACAGAGAAAAGTTAAAGGCATGAATCTTAATCTGAAGAACTTGTATATTTAAATGTAGATGTGAAGTAACAAATGCAAGTAAAATAGTCAGTGCAAGAAAGGAGAAAGGTAGGACAAAGGTTAAAATAATTAACATTTCCTGGTTATTTACTCATGGCCCAATCAAAGTCTACTGGAGAAAACAGAAAGCCTCAGTGGGCTTTGGAATAGGCTGTTAAGACATTTGCACATCCTAAGTGATTGCTGGATGTAACCAGTGCACAGAGATTGGAGTGCAGAATGGAGAATTAAAAATAAGCAACACATTAGCTCAAATGGGAGCATAACAGAGATCTCACAAAGCAATTTTCCATGCAAAACCCTTAACTCACAAAAACAACAACAAAAAAAGACCAGTCCAAAAGAAAACCCAGCCCTCACAAGTGATGTTCAAAACAATGGCTGGCTGGAAAGATGAGCTCTACACCATATTCCAAATGTGAGCAAACTCCACAGCTGGAGACACTAATCTGAAAATGTTCACTGCATGAACGGATCACTGCGGGGATCAGGAAGAAATTTATTTCCCTGAAGAACAATAACATATTGGCAAGGTGTACCACAGAAATGCTTCACCTTTTTGAACCAGCGAGTGTTGCTGGTGGCTGGATAGCAGACTTGGCAGATCACGAGGTATCATCTGTTGAGGCAGTATCAATGCAGCACTGAAGGTGGCCCAGGAAAAACGTTATTTAGCTGAAAGGGGTTTTTATATGTCATCCTGCAGAAACAGCTTACTGGGGCTTCACTAACAGGTAACCCAAAGCTGAGATTCTCACTTGCAGCGTTTTGCTCACTATCTTAAATAAACACACTTTGTATTCAAGGTGCTTAATTGAAAGTTGGCAAAGAGGGCAGAGTTCCCCTCTCTGACTTAGCTTGCTTGTACAGAATTGGTTCTCCCTATCGCTAAAGAGCGTAACGCTGTGTAATTTTACAGGACTGAAAAGCACACACCAACGCAGGTTAAGACTTAAACTGTTTGCAGAGTGCTTGGAGCATCCCTGTGTTTGAGTGAAATGTGCTGGTTGTCACTCAGGCCCAGGGAAACCTTTAGGAAGCAGCGAATCACAGCTGTCCAGCAGTGGTTTCCACAGAACGGTATTACAACGCCTGAGTTACAAGACTAATTTGCTTCTAAATGCTTTCTTTTTTTTTTTTTATTAGAATCAGCTCAAGGCTTTGCATGGTTTCAGTGATGTTTAATGGAGATTAAATGGGGAAGTGACAATGTGTTTTCCATTTGTCTGAGAGAGACACAACAGGGAGCAGAGCCCTGGAGATTACTGAGAGCTTTGGGTGGTTCGCGGAGGGCAAAGGCCGAGTGACTTCAGATTTCAGCAGAGTGTAATAATCCCCTAGAAATGCACAGCCTGGTGCGTCTTGTTGAGCAATTACGGGATGGAAATTGTAGTCCATTTCTGGCCTGTGGATTATTCACTGTGTATCATTACCGCAGGTACGACACGATGGTTACGCAGCCAGGCACTACCAGCTGCATCTGGAGCTGCCCACAGAACCATCTCCTCTCCCACTTCCCTTGCTCCGTTAGGCTGCACTGACTCTCACTCAGTTTAACAAGAGTGTAACGACAGAGTAGCAAAATAATGGAGCGGGTAAAGCTTATTCCCTGATTCATGGATAACAAATTAGTCATTTTGCACACCTCGGGATATTTATAGAGTTAATTAGTGGCATAAAGAATTGCTATTCCAGGGCTCAGAGGCTACACTGTGCATTGTTTTTCTGTTCAGTGGTGCCCGTGACATACGGTAGATTTAAATTTTTGTACTTATTAAATGATGTGCCAACATAGGAAGATACTGACTTGTCTCATATTACTTATTTTTTTATTTACTTATACTTCATTGCTAAAGTAAACATCTTCCTTGGCTGCAGAGCACCGCTCTCTGTGTTGCTGGAGGCACAGGAAGGATGCTCAGCAGCCCAGTGTTTCTGCCTGCATTCGTCCTGAACGCCAGCTCCAGGCGTCAGCACTCTGCGTGACATCTCAAACATTTCTAATTCCCAGAGACAAAGATCTGCACAACAGATACGAATCTTTCTGGAGAACCTTCCCACTGCGACTGCGTAACACCTCATTGTCCTGAGAGAAAGGTTTTGTATCTACTGGGGATGCAGCATCCCTGTGATTACTTTATCCACGGTGTGAGGAATACAATAATATCATTTCTACTGATTTTTTCCTTCATCCCAACTATTTGCTAGCTGCATTTCTTGGGACAGATTTGAATGCTGTTCGTGACCTTGTGAAAACACCATCTTCATTATTAAAACCAGGTCATAAATACCCCTGGGCACAATGAAATGCCTCACCTGCAATTCTTCAAATAGTTTCCACTGCTATTAATTCTTTTAGGTGTATGAGGTCTCGCACATGTATATTCACTAAATAGATATCATCTGGAGGTAGCTGAATATAAGATTTTGGCATCAAATAGCCTGTGTATAGAACACCCAGAAGTGTTATTTGTGGATTTATCAATGTACCAAATTCTCGATTTCCTGGGACAGCTCATCTGGAGGGAGGAAACCCAGCTTCAAACAGGAAAGTGAACTTTTCCAAAGTTCACTGGTGTTGGAGGTCAAGCTTTAGTTCAGCTCATTACAGAGACAGATGTTAAATTCAGATTAGGAGTTACATTTTGGGAAAGTTTAAGAGGTTTTGGGATCTGTGGTTTTGGCCTAACCCACTCTTTAATCAAAAATGACATCTCTGGGCAACAGTCTTCAGCTGTCTCATACCTCTCAGAAATATGCATTCAAAACGTACAGAAGCTATTTCAGTCTCAACGAAGAAACTCAGGTCATGCTTATTCTCATAAAACAGTGAAAGAATGTCCTCCAGTTCACAATAAAACTGTTTTCCCCACCTGTATTTTTTTTTTTTTTTGCCTCTGACTTTACAACCCTGTGGGTGTGTTCTGTTTGATAGGAAAAAGTTTTATGATTGTCAAGTCAAACACATTTGGTTCCAAAGAAATATCTAAATGACTTTTCTAGATTGTTGGTCATCACTTCTACTAAAGTGGTGGTTACTATAAATGATAAGCTACAAATATGCTCTTTTAGACAATATTTTGAGTTGTTTGTAATTACTTTTATTAGAAACACACTGACTGAAGAGATGCTAAATTTAGAAAGCAGATTCTGCAAGTTTCTGCAAGAAATTCTTGCATATTCATTCAGTGACACAGGTTTGGAGTTTTGTATCCTCCACTCAAAGGTCTGAAAAAGCCCTAATATATCCTATATGTGAAACACGTGGGTATGAGGCCCCTGTAGAAATACTTTCACATGGTATCCCTGACAAACAGGACTCCATGTGCCTACTGAAATCTTCTGGCTTGGGAAAGGTGCCTGAACTCCCTGCACAAAACAAAACCAGGAATTCGCTACAGAGAAAGGCACCGAAAGAGGGACCGCTGCAGAAACCCAGCTTGTGAAGAGGTGGTAGGGCTGCCCCAGCGCTGTGCTGTCCTCCAGCGACCTGTCAGTCAGAGCAAAGTTACTGGGCTGTGCCAGATCTTTGTTTTTTTAAAAATAAAAACTTCAGATAACAGCCGATTTACAAGATCATATTACAATCACAGCTAGAAATCTGATAATCATGATGTATTATGTAAACAACATTTAGGAATGCTTATAAAAATGAATTTAGCTACTAAATGTTACTTCTTCAAAGCAGGTAAATATAATTTGCATTTTTATATGTAGGTGAACACCACAGTTGGCCACAGTCACGCGAAACCTGGAACTGACCCCAGGCTTCAGGCCTGCTTTTTCAGTCTAACTTTACTCTGCACAGAAAAGGAATTTACTAATATATAGCATTTTCCACCCACTATATATGCCAAAGAATTAGAAAAACAAGTTAAAAGAATGCAGGTGAAAGAAAAAGGAAATACCTCATCCACTACTTGTAAAGAGAGGAGAGGTATCAGCATTGGAAAGGGATAGCTTAGTGGGGTATATGAAACACAGCTAGAACTAACGGGATGGCGTCAAGGAGACCAATGCCCTAGACAGCAGGGAGAACTTTCTGAAACTGCTACTTGTTAGGCTGCAGCAGTCTGAAAAGAGAAATAAATAATAGAGGTCACATCTCTCAGAAAATTTGAAACTAGTTTAACCAAGGCACCAGAAACTGCAGCAGAGAGGCCTGGCTTGGCAGGGGAGCCGACCGGATTAGCAGAGAGGTCTTTCCTAGGGCTGCTGAGGGGCTGTTCTAGGGGTTCAGAGTTATTTTTGTCTTTTACGACAATTGTTTGATGAACAACTCTATTATTTCCCAGTTGTCAATGAACAAGAGGAAAGAGCTTCCTGTGGAGTAAAATCTTTCCTCCAAGGTGAAGAATCAATCGGAGGCAAATACCAATGTCACATTCCAGCGCTTCACTCCTTATTGTGCTTGGCGTGTCGCTTCCTCCGTCCTACTCTGCAATTGGTCCATACCAGGGCAGAACCAGCCTGTTCTGTCTAATAAAATTTTATTGCTTTGCTTTTCAAAATAACAATTCCTATACTGGCACTTTGAAAGCTAGGAAGGCACACAGGCAAGAAAAAACATGCCTACAACTCATTAAGGCTACTGGAATAGTTGCATAAAAGGATCTGACAATGCAAGAGTTTCATTCCAGTTTCATTCCACTAATTGTTCTTTTTTTAAAAAAAAAATGAAAAGTACCACCCCAAAATAGACTCTTTCTGTAAGAAAGCACAAAGATGAAACTGGAAATAAAAATCCAGTTCTTATAATCTGTACGGTCATGCCAACTTCTTTTTTTTTTTTCTCTTTTTTTCCAATGACCTTCTCAAATTCTTTTTTCTGTCAGTTGTGCTCTCTTAAGTCCTGCTGGAAAGGAGGGGAAAGGATGAAGGGAAGTGGTCAAACCACTGTATTCTCTGGCATGGCAATAATGGCAAGATGACCATGCCCTGAGATGTCAGTAATTCCTACAGAGGTTCGGCCAGAATTTGCTTTGCCTTAGGATGCAAGAGCTTCCCGCAGTGGCTCCCATCTCTGGCTACAGAAGCGAAGTGGCTTCTGAAAAGACCCAGCGGCCTTGCACCACTGCCCCAAATCTCGGTGTGCAGGCTGGCAGTCCTTGCCTGGGCACCTGCCAGTGCGAGTTTGCCACCTTCTTCCATTTTTTTTTTTTTTAATTTCTCTAACGAGTAGGCTCTGCCGCAGGAAAAGCTAAACTTTTAATAACTCTAAGTGTCCCGCTTTTGGCCCCTGCCTGAACACGGGCTGGAGGCGACCCCGCGGCCCTCACTAACGCAGGCGACGACTGGGCCCAGATGGCTCCCAGCTGCTACCTCAGGCCTTGCTTTGAAGCCCGGTCGGGCTGCCTGAGGGCTGCTCTGCCTCTCACACACCCTTTCCCTTCGACGTTTCTGTGAACTCTTCCCCTTCAGCGCTGCCAGAGGCCCCTAGGGACCCCCGAGGACCCCCCTGCCCTCCCCGAGGCAGCCCGCGGCCACGGCGCCGCCCGCCCCGCCATGGATGGCCCCTCGTCACGTGACCGCGGGCCGCGTTGCCATGGGGACGCGCGGTGGCGGGCGGGAGGGGCCGCGGCGGGCCCGAGGAGCGGGGTTTGGGGGGGGGGTCCCAGATAAGGACCCCGTTTGGTGAGGAAGGTGGGTGTTAGGGACACGAGTGGGACGCGTATGGTCAAGGTAAAATGTGAAATTGCCGAATCCCTCCTGGGGCAGCACAGGGGGGTCCGATCAGCAGGGTCTGGGCGTTCCTTAGCGACACCACAGTCTCCTGCGTGGAAAAGCGACCACGGCCAAAACCTGTGCCCACGGGGAAGCTGTTCCAGGGCTTACTTAGCCTTAAGGGGCCTGGGTCCCTTTCAGAAAGCATTCACTGAGAGCAATTACATTTCTCCTCCTGGTGGCTTATTTATTGTATTTTTTTTTTTATTTGTTTGTCTGCCAGGGTTCCCATCACAGCTGGTTTCAGTGCTGCCCCTTCAAGAGCACCCAGGTTTCCAGTTCAGACACTTACCAGTTGAGGGGAGAGGAATACTGGCCCAGAAATATGAAAGGTTTTGTGTAACCTCCCGTGAAACTTGGGACCTGCAGGACAGTGGTACTGTGCAGCAGAAGGCTCTGCCATTTTGTCCTAGAAATGCTGCAAAGCAAAGGAAGTAAGTTATTATATTTTCCAGGCTTATACTTTGCTTAAAAATAACAAACTGCTACATCTTCTCTCTGATCTCCTCCCTTTCTCTCACAGGCTTGAAAGCCCTAGGAGAGGTCTGTGTTTGAGAATGGGAGAAAATGTCTCTAAGATGGTTGCAAATGGACTCTTTAATATGAAAAAAAAAAAACCCAAACCAAAAAAAAACTGAAGAAAACAAGGGCACACATCTCCATTTAATTTCCTCTGTTTGCAGCAAGGTAAGTCCATCCTTCTCTTGTTACATTCTGCAACAATGAAAGTTGCAGTCTATAATTTCTTCTTCCGTCCTTTTGCTAGATAAGTCGGAAGGAACCTAATGTGTCCTTGGCTCTTGCACAGGTTGATGAGGCAGAGTCACCTACATAAAGTTAAGAGCAGTTCCAGCCTGTAAGAGTCCCTTTAGCAACCACCACCACAGAAGGGCTTGGAAAAAAGGTGGGTCATCGCCAGGCACAGCCCATTACACACACTTAAAGGTTGGTGCATAGCCAGTTCACACTGATCCTTGAGGCACAAGCTCCTATTTAGGCCATGCATCTCCACAGCATCTGTACTTGCAGGCGGTGACAATCAAGCACCATCAGGCTGGTGGCACCGACTGCCTTTGTACTATCTCATTCTGTGCACACTTTGTTTGCTTGTCTTATTCTGCTAGTGCTGAAAGGAATTCAATTTTAAAAGGGAAAAAAATGGAAAAGAAAAGCACACTGCCATTGAGTCCTAAGAGTGCCATTGAGTCCCTAACTCATTCCCCAGCTGTTTGCTCCGAGGCACTGGGGAGTTATAAATAGCTGGAAGCAAGAGTGCAGAGCAGTGGTATATACATTTTGTAAATGGAGCTCAGAGCAATGTCCTTGTTTCAGAACCAGGGGAGTCAATAATGGCCTGGAATCTACCTCCATGTGCAGGTTATTGTAACACGGAATAATAATAAAAGTGTTCCTGGTTTTTCACAAGTTCCATCCATAAAGAAGAGGGAAATTATGTATTTACTCTGCCTTCCAGTCACTTTTTGTAGCTTTCCTTGTAACGTTTATCAGAGAAGAGGAGGAAGGAGCAATGTTGGCCATCTCTGGGTAAAGAAGAAAAGGAGAGGGAGGAAAAGAGAGACACAAAAGACTTGAGTCTAATTTCAGTTCTGTTGGCATCTTTCAGGCTTAACAGTGCTGCAGTCAGTAGTAATAATCATGTAAGCAAGTCGGTATCTGTGCCAGTGGCTTCCAATTACAGACAGCTTTGCAAATCAAGGAATCAGTGACAAAACCTCTGTTGATTATCATGCATTATTTGCCAGTGCAAGCAACGTTTCTTCATTATTACCAGGGAGAATTCCTGTTAGTCATTCTATGAGAAAATTGGAAGTATGCACAATGGTTAGTAGTAAATGTTAGGTATATTATGGTCTGGAAAAGAAGTATATATATAAAATGGGGCCTGTAGTATGAGACTGGGTACAAGGATTTATGGATACATCTCCTGCTATTCTGCTGAGGACTGTTACAATGGCAGTCCCCTGAAACCAAGATTTGTGTATGTGTGAGTAAAAAAATCAGTTAATTGACATTTCCCTGTTGGATTGTATTTTGCTTGATTTTTTTTTTTTTTTTTTTTGGTAAATGAAGTAGAATTATACTGATTGAAGTAATTTGTTGTCTTTGCACCCTGGTTTTCTAGCTGTAAAATGAGACTAAGTATTCTTACAACAGGATGGAATCCACGGAGTTTGGACTGTAAGATACTTTGTTAATCAAGAGCTAAATCCCTCCTAGGGAACAGATAATTTTGAGCCTACCTTGCAATAGATGACAGATGACATCCTCCATCTGAGGGAGAACAGATGCTCTGTCATTGCTGCAGCTAACCCCATCACTGCTGCTGCTGAGTGTCTTCGACCAGGAGCAGCTGTAAAACTGTGGTGGAACTGTTTGAACACTCAGAGTCATTTCTACAGCAGGTTCTTGCCTTCACTCCTGTTGACTTCTAAGGAACTTTTGACAGGTAACTGGAAGGTGCAGACAATGCCAGGGGCAACTGAAGTAAAGAAGATAGTAAGTAGAAGAAGAAGGACAATCTGAACAGATCAAGGCTAAAAAGAAATGTGGCATGCTGCAGTCGTCAGGCAGGGCAAATGGGGATTGGTTCAACGCAGGAAGAGCCAAGGCAGAAAAGGCAGTACATCTGCAGCTGCTCCAGTTCCAAGTGGTGTGCTTTGCACGTGCTACTGAAGCTCCAGGTTGTGTGTTGGCAACGTTCATCTGCAGGCAAAGGAGATCATGTGTTATCTACTCAAAGATGATCTTGTTTTCATTTTTATCTTGCGTCTGTTGTCATCTCCTGCTTTGTAGTGCTACAGACTTATCTTTGTTACAAGCATGTGGCTGCATGCAGCAGTGTGTGGTAATTAAGCCCTTTGAGGGTCATGCATATTTTAATTATTACTTGTTTCATTGTCAAAAGCTTGCCCACATGAGATGCAGTCTTGCATTCCATGTGGAACTGAAATAAGGGTCAACACATTCCTCCAGAACCCCAAATATTAAAGAGACATTAATTCGTTTTGAGCTTTGCACATTTTAGATGAGCATAAATCAAGATGTATAATGATGAAAAAATTTCCTCCATGTGTTGGAAAGTTGAACTGAGACTCTAAGTGACAAAAAGTGGTGGCTGCAACAGAAAATGATTAAATGATTTGTTTAGCATTTGTGTAATGTATGAATGCACCTTGTCTGTGTTAAAGCAAAGTAATGATTGGTTTTCCACCAGCAAGGGCTGTGAATTTTAGCTGTATTCCCTTCTGGGATTCTGAAGTTCTCAGGTTCCGGCTTACACAACAGCAAAGTCTAAATGCAGACCAGTTTTTCATCCATGAGGTGGAAGTTAAATAAGGCTTGACCGAAGTAGACAAAACAAGAAGATACGTAGACTAACTGGAAACATCAAGATTTGAAAATTACCTGATAGGAAAAGGGAGGGGAGGGGGATCAAAGACGTCCCAGGGAATGAAAAATTCCTTCGCAGTGCTTCCTGTTCTCTCTGTTATGCTAACCAAGGTAGGATTAGGTTTCAGCTGCCAAAAGAAATAACATTTGTAGATTTTTTTTGGTCTGGGGAAGTGGGATAGAAAGATTTAAGACAGCTTTTTCCAAACTATTTGCTTTTTGTCAAGCAGTCAAGTCTAGTTATTGTTATTAATTTGTATTACAGAACTACCAAACTGAGACTGGATTTCCATTGTATTAGGTGCTGTACAAATATCCAGTCAGAGACTGGTCTTACCTCAAAAAGCCCATAGTCTAAATAGACCAGACAGACAAAGGGCGTTTTGCCCTAAGTTGTGTAGCTGCTAAGCAGTTGTGCTAGGAATTACTCTCATCTCTCCTGAGTCATAGCCTAGTACCTCAGCTACTGGAGTACAGTTCTGGGGAACAGAGCTGTCATTAAAAAGAAATGAGCCTGCCTTCTTGTATCCAAACACAAGATCGGGGAGATTGATTCAGCAAAACCAAGATTAATGTGAGTTAGCGTAACTGACTCCCGTTGATGGCTGGCTGTGTGAGCTGGAGAAGCCTCAGACCACCTTGCACCAACTCATTTCTCTATTTAGTCCTTACGGCTTGCTGTTGGTTTGGTTTTGTAACACGTTCATTTCCTATATGAGGCTCAGAAATGGACTGAGTCTGTGTGCAGGGACTGCATTCTGGTCTGCTCCTGACCTTGCATGATACAGAACCATATCTGGAAATTCTGATGGCCTAAATTCATCTTTAAGTGCCCAAATACATCTTCGGGTGCCTAAATGAACAGTGTGAATGTAACGTTGTGAAAAGTGAAACGCAGTAGCTGATACACTTTCAGAAAGGTCCTGAAGCAGAGCTTCTGAGCAGGGATGAAGGCTGCACTCCACCCCGGTTCCCACCTTTTCCCAGGTATCTCTCTAGCAGGAACCTGCAAGTAACGCTACCTGCTCTGTGGCTGCAATAGAAAAGGAGATTGCACTTCTTCTATAGACTGGAAGTCTTTACCTGAGCCTCGTGCTAGTATAGAAACAAAAGACTTTCTGTAGAACAAAAAAACCAAACCCTGAATAAATAAAATAGAATGTAAGTATAAACTTGAACCTGTTTACTCTGAAGTTGTGTATCAGTGGGTAATTTTAAATCCAATCCCATGTGTAAATATTTGAAGTACTATTTGAATTGTGAAGGACTTTTCTTACACGTGAGAATTTCCTCTTTGTTTTTTGAATCCTAGCCTCGATGTGCACAGGTGAGTTCAGTTTCAGCTGTGTGTCTGGGCTGCAGACAGGGAAGGAGCTGGGCGAGCAGCAGATTGGCTGTCACCTGTTTCTCAAGATGCCAGCAGTTAGCAGAGCAGACCCTCTGAGTTTGCTCACAAGAACAACCTGGAGTAAATGTTTAACTTGAGTCTTTGGAGTCTGCGGCTCGTATCTTTCTTTATTATTAACCCAACCCCTGTTTTTCTTTACAGTTCCACAGTTGCTGGCACACAAGAAACAAAGGACCCTTGAAATCACTTCCTCATGGAGGCATGAGCAAAGGTAAAGTACCTTTTGTATTGTTTCCATACCTATACCTGGGAAAGCGGTTGCACGTTGCTGTCTTGTGCATTTCTGTTAGGGCAGAACAACCTGTCGATAACAAGCATTGTTTAATTGTGTCTTTTTAAAACTAAGTCACTAGATAAATCCAACTAATTTCATCCTAATTAGACACAAACTGAAAAAAAATCTATATACATAGTATGAGAGTATTCGTGGTGAATTTGTTCAGACAGTCGCATACTCACCAGTACACGCACACGGCTTTCCACGCTCTTTTCTTCACACCAATAGTCTTATCTTTGTGACTGTTGTTTCCCTCTTAATTGTTTTCTGTACTGCTCAAGTCTGAAAAGATCTGCCTCTTCTTCTCCTGTGGAGAGGCATGACTGCACTATGAAGATCTAAATTTACATCAGTCCTTTTACTAAGCTCACACAAACCAGCTGCACCATTTGTTTTGCATACATCCTGCACCTTGGGTTTTTTCTCTTCTCTAGGGTAAGCTGTGAATTCTAGAAGAAAGCGTCTTGGTCAGGCAGGCACCCATCAGCACAGTGCAGAAATGACTAGCACATTTGTACCACAGTTGTTCTGGTTCCTATGTGAATACAGTGTGAATACTTGCTTTAAAATAATGTTAAGTACCTGTGTATGCTATGTGGTGTCAAAATTGGTTTGGAGAGAGAAGGATTCACTTGCTTAACTATTTTTAGTTATTCACTGTGACATAAATTTACATGAAAAATGATATAATTAAACTTTACCAAAGTGATGCATCGAAGGAAATTTAAGTGAAGGTCAAGGGTGGAATTTAAAACAAATACTTAAAGACATTCAAAAAGCAGCTTTTCATTGTTTTGTATAATTACATATTAGATAAATATAACCTGTTTTTAGAAATAATAACATTTTAATAGAAATGGATTTTACAAACTTCAGCTGTAGAAGAACCAAATTGTTCTTGTTTCCAGCTGCTCAAAATGCCATTTTACTCCATGAGTAAATCCTGTAAGTCAGGTGTGGTCTCCATCTAAGCACACAACATCTCAGCCCCAGTACATTCTTTAAGAAGACCTAGGTGCAATCTCCTCTCAGTACTTCTGTGTGTGTGCTGCCTTGTGAGGATGAGCGTGTCAAAAACCTATTGAATGCTGCTGGAAAGGAGATTTCTGAAGGTGCTGCAGCTACACTGTTCACGTTTTTATTTATATTGCAGCAGCCCTTGCAATATGGTATGTGCTGCTCTCAGAGTAAAAGTTTCTTTACATTATCAAAGTATTTGGCCTGTAAATACTTAGGAATCTGTGAGCAAAGGTTTGCAGACACATTATGAAATGCGAAAGTGGCATGATTACTAAGCACTGTGAAGATATAGCATCTTCATAGCTCCTAAAAGGAAACTCTAAATAGCTGTTTGGGAGTAGTTCACAGATCTCTGATTCCTGTAAGCCTATTAGATTAAAAAGACTTTGTTTTGATCAGATCCAGCTATTTGTTTAGCCCTAAAGATCATTGGCACCGTAAGCAAGGGATGATGCAGGGGTGATAATGTGGCTAACGGATATTTCCAAAACATCAATCACATATAGCTAGATTCTGTCACTTTACTCCCACTGAAGAATACTGAAATGAATGGGAATGTTGGTGGAATAAATCAGTATATATTGGAAGGATGTCAGAATTCAGGCCAAAGTGACTATAAAGATCTGAATCATAAGATAGAAAAAGTAAATGAGTTGCATGAATTTCAAGAGACTGGCATCTTGGTTATGAAGTAAGCGGGAAGTCAGTTGTGAAGCTTTGAACCTGTTTCTACAATGGCCAAATTCAGATTTTGCAATTTACTCAAAGATTAAGAGATGAACAAGCAAAGAAAACACACCAAAACACAAACACGTTCTGTAAAAAAATGGGAGAATTGGCAAGCTGATAAAGAACTTTGTGTCTGTTCAAAGGTGACCTTGGTCAGCAGAGGATGAATTTACCTTCTTTTTTTTTTGTCAGGAGTTTAATGTTTGTTAAGGGTCCATGGATTTCTCCATTTCCTGAGCATTTTTTTTCCAATCTGGCAATTCTACAAAGCTTATGCTGGACTTTAAACATATTTGCCTAGCTTGTTCTGGGTGCTACAAAATGCAAATAAAGACGCTGGCATCAAAAGGGGATGGAGTGCTTTGAAGATGAAGGGCTTGTCAAAGAGCCAAGAAGCCAATGGACCAGTGAGAAGTGGAACTCTCATGGGGCTTAAAGGACACTATGCCTGTTGGTGAAAGCAAACACACATCAGAAGGAACCAGGGGAGATCTTCATTGCTTTCTCCTGAGTAATTGCTTAGGCCAGTAGAGCTGCCTTAGCTCCGCTTTGGAACTGAAGTGGTTAAAGAAAAAAGTGGATAAGGAACTTACTTGAGGGCTATTCCAGAGGAGAATACGGGAAATGAGAAGCGGCTGAATTCTACATTGCCTGTATTAAAACAGGACAAGCTCCTTGTGCCTGAGTTGACTTTTGGCTCTGCTGGTGTGACAGAGCCAGCAGCAAGAATCCCAGCCCAACAGCACTCTGAGCCCTGTAGGGGTTTTGGTTCATTAGTTGGCTTTTAGTTTTGTGTTTTTTCAGTTGGTTGGGGTCTTTTGCTTGTTGTTTTGTTGGGTTTTGTTCAAGTTGGGTTTTTTGTGGGTTTTTTTTTTTTTGTGCAATGCTAGAAGCCAGTTCCAGAATCATTCTGGTGATACTAAGGGACAGGATATGTAGCATGCCACCTTATCGCGTTTCAGAGACATACAAACACAAAACAGAAAAGTATTGTTTTCCACCACCACTGCCCCATCCAGGTTCAGTGGCATTATTCTGCCAGTAAATAGATAAGGGGGAAAAAAGTGCAAAGCAGTAACTGCTTTTTGTGCTCACTCCCGCTCTTAACGTGCTGCTTACCTCCTCTGTAACTCCACAGCAAAAGACTCGATTGGCTAGCAGCGGTGTGCAGTGTCCAGTGTTAAAATGCAGTGGTAACAGAAATAACACTAACACTATCCCATGATATGATCAGGATTTCTTTTTCAGAATCTAATGATGTTAAAATAAATGGAATTATGTTGCTTTTCATTTTTTTTAAGTCAGTAAATTCCAAAAGAGGATTTGCCCCATTTCTACAATGTGCTTAAGGACTTAGAGCGCACGATCAAATGCAGATTTATTAGGGGCATGAGGGGTTGGCATACGGCATTCTCTGCTTAAAGCTGCTCAGTGCCTTTTCGTTCTGGTCAAGGAGGATTTTTTTTTTCATCTTAATCATTATTCGTGAGACCATATGTGGCCTTGCGTTTTCCAGAGCTCTTTTTTATTGCACAGAAAAAGTGATGAACACTCTTCACGATAAACAGCAAGGGAAACTGGTGTTATGGATAAGACCTAGAAAATGTGAATTGGAGAAAATACCACGCAAATGTCTCTAGTGGAAGGTTTTTTTCTTCTTTTTATCGACACGGTCAGTGAGAATACTTCCACTGACTTCAGTGGATGTTGGACCAAATCACAGTATCTCTCTAACTCTCCCCCTCTGCTGGCAATTCAATTCTTGCAGTGCTGTCAGAGCGGCAGAGGATCTCCGTGCTTTGCAAAAACGTCTTTTAAGAAGCCATATAGTAGCACTCCTCAGTTGAGTCAAAGGATGAAGCACCTAATAAAACTCTGGGGTGATGGAAAGCAGGAAAAGTAATAGATGCTAGGGAAGGACAGGCAGATTCTGCAGTCTGAACTGTATCTGTTTACTTTTTATAGCATTTGGAAGCCAGCACACAGACTGTGATTGATAACACCAGCTCCAGAAGATGGTGTTTCTGGTTCAAACATAAGGAGCAAGCATTCAGTAAGGGCACCTTAGACTTTCACCATGCTTCATTTGATAGCCCAAATCAATTTCCACCACTAAGCCAACAAAGTATCCTATTATTCTTGTATTTTGAAACACAAAATAAATAACACACAAACCAGTGATTGCAGATAAGATTATTTCACATGCCTTTGAAAGCCCATGCAATTTACAGAATATACAACACTGCTGCAGTCCATGCTCTGCAGTTCTGTACCTTGCAGATCTTAAAAATTATGCTTGTCGTGTGCAGGAAGATTGAGTGGTTGTGTCTGAAATGTTTAGCTTGTATGTGCTGATGTGAGAGAGGTTTGTCTGACAAGAATATTTTCCTACTGCCGGTTTGCAGCCCTTCTTGATGCAGGTATTTTTTTTTATTCTCAATCTGCTCTGCACAATTCTTTGCTTTGTTCGGCACAAAAGCATGAAAGTTGCCAAATGTAAATGACGAACTCTATTGGAGGAAGAGAAATCCAGTCCTTTAAGTAAACTTTTCCACCAGTGTTTAGAAATTTCCTCTCTCAATAGAAGCAGAAGCATTTCTTTTCAATGTTTCTTCTGGCTAGCTGTGAATATGTTTTAAATATATAACACAGAGAACTGGGATACTATGGAGGTCCCGATTTTGAACAGAAACTTAAAATTTTCTGTCTTTGCTGGAAAAAGTCTTGCCTGAAAATAAGCGTACCAAATATTTTTGCAGTCATAGGGTATTTGCTCAGTTCTAAAGACAGCTGTTTTCTCCTTCCAGACCCAACTTGAAGTGATGAGCAAGCTTGCAATGAACTAAGGTTATTTAGTTGGTAGGCAGATTATTTTGCAATAGTGGAGTATGAAACGGTCTTAGCTGAAAATGAAATTAGTGATGTTCAAGGTAATAGCAGAGATGTGTGTCTTAGACAAATGAAGTTCTAACCTTCATTAGTCCAAGTGACAATTTTATCTAAATTGACAGATCAGGTCCACAGATTGCATGATTGCTTCATTTTCTTCTGGCATAATTCTATGTACAGAAACATTTTTTGAGAAGAGGAGAAAGCATGATCGATATTTTACTGAAAATAGTTTTTTTTAGATAATCTTTTTTTTTTTTTGTTTACTCCAAAGGAAAAAAAAA
>WHYT01000731.1:0-24546 GCA_009806455.1 Tetrax tetrax
GGGGGGCCCTGCCTGCCCTCGCCCCCGCCAGCCGCGGGCGGAGTTCCCGGGGCCGGGGCTCCAGGGACCGGGGCGGCCGTGGGTGCTGCCCCCTCTCCCTGCGGTCGGTTTCCCGCACCCAGCCGTGCACCCCCCGACTTCTCCCCCAAGCTTTTCCCCGCGACACCTTCTGCTCTCAGCGGCGGTGGTTTGTCGGGGACATGCCCCAATTGTCTATGAGACTGTAGACCCCCAAATTATTTGTACCTTCCCCTCCATAAATGTCAGGGATCGGCTCCTCTGCCGCCCCCCCTCTTCACCCTCCAATCCCCGGGGTCACTCGGTACCCGGGGCTGGGTGGCATCAAGGTGACCTTGAGGGGAGAGGGGCGCAGCCCTGCTCCCCTCTGCCCGCTGGATTTACAGGGGATGCAGGGATGCGGGTGGCTCACGGCGAGCCAGCGCACATTGCCAGCTGTTGTCACAGCACCGCGCACCGCACGGTGCGGAGGGCTCAGTGCCGGCCTTGGGCTGGGCGTCCCACACCTGGAGGGGTGAGGTGGCTCCGTCCCCCGCCCCAGGGCTGCTTCCCATCCTACCGGAGGGAGGAGAGCGGAGCGGCCAAGGGCTCTGTGCTTCCCCCTCAGCAGGCACGTTTTGTTTCATCCCCATCCTGTGCCTTTGCTGTTGCGACGGGGCTGTGAGAGCACTAACCTGATGAAAGGACCGTCTTCTGAAGGACTGTGGGGTTTGTGGTCGTTGGAGAAACAAAAATATGATTTCCAAAGCTTGTCTTCCCTCTGAGGGACGTTCTGTTGCTCCTCCAGCGTGCCTCACCTCTGCTCCACGGAGCACAGCCGCCCTGTTTATCACACCACGGCCACCTCACTGAGCTTTGAGTCGCAGGGTTTTTGAGCCTCTGCCTCTGGGCTGGTGAAACCTCGCAGCCCCGGCTGCCTGGGCTGCTCCGAACAACTGTGCCACTGTTTGTAAGCATTTCTGGGAGGAGGATTGCCAATGGCCCTGCCCTGGATTCCTGAGCATGAGGACATCACTGTCAGCACCCCACTGCTGCTCCGCGTGGGACCTGCTCTGTGCCCGGCGCGGGGCAGACCTGCGGTACCCACAGACAGGCTGCAGCTTCGCTCCTCGCTGCTTTGCAGATGTTTGTATTTGCCAGGAAAGCACAGGTGGTTCTGAGGTACTAATGGGATCTGCTGGGCTTTATGGCATGCTGCGGGGCGGGGGGATTTTCACTTCTCAAGGGTGACTCTTGCAGTCTTTACATCTGAGGCCAGACGCACTCCAGAGCTTTGCTCTCCACAGGGAGACTGAGACGGTTTCCCAAGTTTTGTTAACTTCAACACATGATCCTTACTAAAGCGGCGTGTTGAAATAGGATAGACACTGCTCCATCAAGTGCAGCGAGCTTCCTTTTGGGTAGGAAGGGATTTTTCCTGCTCCACTTTGCTGCGGGACCCGACTGTCCGGTCAGCTGTTCTGTTGTGGAGAGGAGACGGGCTCGTCTGGTTCAGAGCAGCAAGCTCAACGCCACGAGCAGCGTGTTCGTCAGCGAACCGGACGGGCGTCCTGTGTCTGAAGGTGCCTTCGTATTCCCTGCGATTAAATCTTTGGGTCAGGGATTAGCCTTAATGCTGGCTTGTACGCTTAGGTGGTGCGTCTGTGCTGAGCTTTTTTAATTGAATGATAGGCAAGAGCCGTGACAGCAGCCCCGAGCTGCTGCTCGAGCGTCGAGGGAGGAGCCGGTCTGTCATTTTAAGAAATCAATGCATCCTCACAAGGCAGCTGGAGCTTAGCGTTTCATTTCACAGCTGCCAAGAGATTAACTAGACGATTGTCAGGTGTGATTCTCTGACAGACAAGGAAGATAACAAATATGAGTGAAGGCTGATAGCCCGGCTTCACGGGGAGGGCTGGCAGAGATCAGTGTTTGGTAAAACGGCCAAGTTGCTGCAGGAAATGAATGTTCATGCTCGTGTCGTGGCTCCCAGTCCTGTCACTGGGGCTGTGTGTGCTGGGAACTGGACCTGTGTCTTTTTCCCTCGGCACTGGTGGTCTGGGGGCTTAAGGACATCAGAAGAGCCCTGTGCAGAGACTTTTGCACTGAGCCTGTTTGTACTTCCCATTGTCATAAATGCTAACCTTCATCCCAAGTCTAGCACGGAAAGACAGAGTCCCTTTGGCTGCCCCTGGCCTGAAGAGCTGGCCAAGCTGCTCTCTTGATTTTAGGAATACGAGCATAAACCTGCTTACAGTCTGCAGCTGAAATTGTACTGTTTTCAATGGCTTTGTATCGGGGATCAACTAAACAACAGGGTGTTATAGCACCCCGTGAATCTCTTTGAATTCATACAACTGTGGTTGAGCATTCAAGCACCCGGTGCCCCTTTCCCCCTCTCACCAGCTGAGCTGTCTCCGTAGCAGAGCTGACAGCCGTTGTCTGCCACGTTTGTCATTCTGCCCCGTCCTCCTGCCCGCAGCATCAAAATAAAGAACTTGTTAGTCCTGTCTTTGAGATCAAGACATAAGCAGACAATTGATTTTCCTCCCTCTTCTCATTAGAGAGCTCTGACACTTAATAAAACATGTATTTCCACTCTCGGAGTAAGCAAAACACCCGGATAGTGCCTGTCAGAGAGAGCTGGGAGAGGGGATTCATCTTTATGGAAAATCGATAGCTGGAACAGAGAAATTGGCAGAACCCAAATTAAAAGTCGCCGGCAATTTCTGTCTTCATATTTCATCCCTGCTGCATTTCTGAAACAGTAATTTGCTGCGAAGGAAACCGCCACAGGGACGGGGAGGAGGATGGACTTTGTGCCTGGTGCTGCCGCTGCTGCTCCCAGGTGGGACCTTGCGGGGCGGTGGGGGCGCCGGCGGGGAGCAGCTCTTCGGGCAGCGCCTGGTTCGAGGTGAGCCCCATCCCGGGCTGCGCAGCACAGGCCTTTCTGCTGGGGCTGTGTCACCACGGACATCGCTGACAGCACTGTTGTAACAGTCTCCCAACATCACCAGCTCCTCCGGGGTGCCTGGCCACGTCCCCACGTCCCCGGACGGCACCCACAACTCATCGTGTTTGCCCGGCCCCACGGGAGCAGGGCTGCCCGTCAGCTGGCTGCTCCGAGCTGCTTCAAACCCCGTCAGCGCAGGAGTGGGACTGATTGACTCACTGCTTGCTCCCAGCTTCACCGGTGCCTCATGTACCTGAAATAAATCACACGTTACAGATATATCCCAAATCTAAATCATCGCCACACACCAGTGAACTCGCCTTGCTCCTCAGGCTGTGATTCAGAAGGCTCACTTTGAGGAGGAAGAGGGATGTACGTTTTCTAAGTAACCTGGTGGGGGGAACTGCTCTCCTGGGATGCGAAACCCCCGCTGGACCAGGCCAGGAAGGAGTTAGTTGTGTCCCGAAGCAGCTGTTACCTCCAGCTCCTTACATCCACTGATGGCACCCTAAGAGGGAGCCCTGGCTGGAACACACTGGAGTTTGGGGCAGCTGTTTGCCCACGATGGGTTTGGGTGCTGGTTTGGGGCAAAAATCTTCCCCGGTCTGTGCTCAGCCCTGGGATCTGCTGCGTGCGGGGCGGAGTGCTCGGGATCTCCTTGGGTAGGGGAGCCTCCATCTGTCTCCACTCCCCTGCTGAGCGTTTGATGGCTGAACAGCCTGGACCGTTCTTGGCAGGGAAGGGGGGTCCTGGGGCAGAGGGACCCTCCTTTCTCCAGCAGTGACGTTGACCTAAGCACCCTGACCTGTCTGCGGGGTGTGAGAGGTGGGAGCTCGTCTGGGCTGCAGCTTTACCCATGATCTAGCTGAGGAAGATGGAGCGGGGTCACGGGAGCTCATTTGTCTTGCTGGAAGCCCCCCAAAAGCCCGTTTGGATGTCCTGGTGCTGTGCTGTGCTGCGCTGTGCAAGGCAGATGTCCTTGCGCAGACGTTCAAGGCAGGCTGTTGTGTCCCACGTCCCTTGCTGGCAAGCGTGCACGCCCCTTCTTCCAGGAAAACTTCCCGAGGGGGTCACACTGGCTTGGATGCGGGGCAGAGACCAAAGGCAGAAAGTGGGAAACTCACTGAGCCTGCAGCCTTGTCACCTGCGCTCCGGCCCCACTCAGGGCTGCGGCTCAGGGGGAGCGCGATTGGGCTAACGTCAGGGCGCGGTGATCTCAGGGAGCCCAGAGCACCGGGCACGAACGCAGCTCCGAGGTTTGAGCGCTCGTCCCCTGGGAACACGGTGACCGGCACCGTCAGTACCGGTGGGCAGAGCCCGGTGGGCAGAGCTGCAGCCTGTGTCCTGCGATTTATCGCCTGGCCGGCTGGCTCGCGCTCCCTTCCGTCTCTCGGGGCTGGCGTCAATCTGCAGCTCCAACGTGCCGGATGAATCAGGCCAAAGCATTTGTTCTGACAGCAGCCTCCACGCAAGGCAGGGGCTGCAAACCCCCAGGGCGTGAGCAAGGCAGGGGCGTTTATTTCTTGCCATTGAAGGCTGTGGCGATTTTGGGAACATTTGCCCAAACAGTATTGGGGCATTTCTGTGTTACAAGGAGGAACTGAGGCTCACGGGAAGATACCAACCTGGCCGGGTTTGCAGAAGAAGGGAAGTGAACCCTCTGCTTCCAACTCAGCATCCCTCTCTGATTTCCAGAAGGGGAATGAGCATCTTTTACAAAACCACGGATGCTGCCCCGCCCGGGTTAAACTGGGAGTGACCACGGGGCTGGATCCGTGTAGAGGGAGCAGAGCTGGGGCGGCTTTGCTGCCGCTCGCAGGGATGCTTGCCCCAGGCGCCTCATCCAGCTCGGACGCCGGGGCTGGGGGCTGCGGCGCTGTGTGGCAGTGGGATTGATCCGGGGGAGCTGGCAGGGCCGTACCGCAGTGCCAGAGCAGGGAACGCTGACAGCCTCCGGCTGCGGCGGCAGGACGGCGAGGGTGAAGTCATGCCCGTGTCAGCTCATCCATCGCCGCCGCGCGCAGGCTGCTCCCGGGGGAAGCGCAGGCTTTGGCAGCTCTAAGTGGGCTTGGAGGCGGATGCAATTCTGGAGAGCAAGATTCCCTTGCAAAACCTGAAAAAAAAAAAAAAAAGAAAAAAAATTAAAGTTCTTGGCTGAGAAGCTTGTTTAAAGATCTTATCTCTGGCAGAGGAAATAAGGTCGTAATTCCCTCCCTCGCTGCCTGCCTCCCAGCGTGTCTTTGCAAGCGCTGGGTCCCAGAGGAGCGCAGGCCATTAGTGCTGCCAGGAAACAAGCTGGAGATGAGGAGTGGGGAGGAGAAGTGGAGAGAAGCGGAGAGAAGTGGAGAGGAGAAGTGCCTTTTGTTGGTGGCACGGAGACTGACCTGAAGTGGCTCAGGGCGAAGCTGCTGCCTCTGCCACGTGCGGTCCCTGCCGTGGGGAGAGGCAGGTGGGGTGTGCGTGGGGTGGACACCCTGTGCAGCTCCACAAATGTGCATCCGAGGCAAAAAAAAAAAATCTATTTGGCTTTCTGGCTTGGCCATCTTTCTTTTCTGAAGCCTTGGTTGGAATTGGGAGGTGGTTTGGGCGACGTTGCTCCCCCTGCTCCATCCCCTGGGGAAGAGCTGGCATCCCTGGGGTTTGACGGGGTGGCCGTGGCTGTCCCACGCGTTTCGGGGCTGCGCTGCTCCTGTCCGAGCTGTTGGGCTGCTGTGTGCAGTGGGATAAAAGATATTTAATACGTGACAGCTCGATGCTGTCCACGGCCTTATCCAGCGTGTGGCAGAGCGCCGGGGGGCCAGGCTGTCCCTGTGCCTGCCCTGCAGCCGAACGGGGGTCAGAGGGTGAGGAGGGTCCCCCCCTGCCTCGCAGAGCCCCCGCTCGCCAGCCTGCCGGCTTTCGTACCCTCGCGTTCCATCGTCACCTCCACCCGCATGAAGAGCCCCGCCTGAGTCATCTCCCGGGTAAGCGGAGTGTGTGGGCTCGCCGCAGCGCTCGCTGTTCATCCTCTGCTTCGCCCGAGCCTGCCGCGGGGTAAAATAGAGCTATTCATCAGCGCGGAGAGGAGGCAGATGGATGTCCTGGCCCGATGAAACAGGCCTTGCTCTGCTCCTACCAGCTCGAGCAGCTGGTGTCTCGGTGGGCCAGTGAGGACTGCGTAAGTGGCTGCTGCTTGAGGAGCTCAAGAGATCTTAAAAGAAATATGGACTTCTGTTCTGCGCTGAATGGCTTAGTGCGCCAGCCACAAAAGGCAGCGCCAGAGCCGCTGCGGAGAGGAGGCTCTTGAAAATGTTCCTACCGTGTGTTGAAGCAGGGAGAGGGAGCAAAGTCAATGGCAGTGGCGTCTCACCTCTGGTGTTAAATCCTGCTGGGCTGAGGTTTGCCCAGCTGGCACCCAGGACCGCGACTGGCCTCGTGGCCACGGTGGCTGCCGTGGGTCTCCTCGCCCGTCCCACCCTCGCCCTGCTGCCTGGCCGCGGCTTTGCCACGTGCGGCTCTCCCCACCACGTGCAGCTCTCCCCACCACGTGCGGCTCTCCCCCACCACGTGCGGCTCTCCCCCACCACGTGCGGCTCTCCCCCACCACGTGCGGCTCTCCCCCACCACGTGCCCTCCCCAGGTCCCCAAGGAGCGGCTGGTGCTGGGCTGCGTTTGTCAGCTATCGAGTGATCGCAGCCCTCTTTGCATGCGAAATAGCAGTCTCCAGAGAGCAGATCAGAGTGAGCCATCCCTCCCGGTGACTGACACCAGCCTCCCGCTGTTAGCGATGTTAAAAGCTTTTCAGTTCTCAGCTGTGCCACGTGGTCACCTGCCCTTACCGGCTCCCTGCCCGCAGCATGGTGGCACGCGTGCGAGCCGACGTGGGCTCCCACCCCAGCTTTTGCTGGGTGCCAGCTTCGTCACGTTTGGAGGGGCTGAGCACGGAGCTCGTTACACGTCCGGTAACACACTGACGGCTGTGTGATGCTGGAACCTGGAGGTCAGCGAAACGATCCTTGTCGCTGGTGGAGCTTAATCCAGAGGGAAGTTGTGGGAGCAAAGGAGCCTCCACGGAGGTGCAGCAGCGTTTGTGCTGGGGAGTTTGCGAGCAGCCCCTCGCCCTGTGAGCGTCGAGCTGGTGACCACGCAGCGGCAGCAATGCAGCACGGCCGCTCTCAGCAGCTGCCCTCGTCACCAGGACCGGGACAGTCTCGGGGCTTGTCCCACACCTGCTGCCAGTGCGACCAGAGCCGAGCTGGCCCCTTGCCTGCCTGTGGGCAGGACTGGGGGGGATGTTTGAGCACCCAGGCGGGTTGCTCTCGCAGTGGGTACCACGCAGTCGATGCCCCTCACCCATGCGATAACCCAGTTGGAAACTGGGGAAAACCTGGCCTGGGCCCCCCTTGCCTGCTGGCCGGTGAGTGGGACAGCTCTGGCCCCTCGGCATCGCTCCAGCCGGGGCCATCAGCCCCCCTGCGGCCCCACCGGGTTGAAAGCATCCATTTTAGGTCCCTGTCGGCAGCGATTAGGG
The DNA here is from genome assembly GCA_009806455.1 of Tetrax tetrax. Taxonomy (NCBI): domain Eukaryota; kingdom Metazoa; phylum Chordata; class Aves; order Otidiformes; family Otididae; genus Tetrax; species Tetrax tetrax. Next base: position 7,461 of record WHYT01000731.1, read on the forward strand.
AGCACAATGCTGATGGCCACGCGGGGAGAGCCTGCGGCCACGCGGCCGGCGGTGCTGGGGCTGCCAGAGGGGGAGTGGGAAGGGAGCACTGGCCGCCGAGCACGTCCCAGCGCTGGCACTGCGGCCGCCGCAGGTCGCGCGAGGCTGCGGGGCTGTTAGGAAGGGCTGGTGAGCGGCGGTGCCTGGCCCCACTGTGTCCCTCACCGGCTCATGGTGGCCCCAAGGTGCTTGACACCCAGGAAATCCCTGGTTGCTGTTCCCTGCGCAAATAAAAACTTCTCCTCGCTGCAGGAGGCGGCTCAGCCTCACTGTGCTGTTCCTGTCGTGGATGTCAGCTGTGGAACAGGGGCTCTTGGCTGGAAACTGGGCAACAGGGGCTCCGGCGGCTGTGACTGGCTTGGTTTTGGTCTGTGAGAACAGGGCTAATCCTAATCCGGGGCGAGAATAAACGGCTGCGGGTGCTGCGTGCCAGGGAGCCACGTCCTGGTTGGCACCGGCCGCTGTGCCTTGGTTTGGTGCCCTAAGCCCTCGAGGTCAGGCCAGCTCGTCCAGCCCGCGCTGAGCCAGACCTGCCCTCCGGGACGGAGCTGGCACCCCCTTAAGCCTTGGTCTGCCCACCGCTACTGGGGGACGCCCCTTCCTTACAAACCCACTGCTGGCAGCGCAGCTGAGGACAAACGGACAAAACTGGTGTTTCAAGTTGTGTGTGGCTTTTCAATCCCCTCAAATAGCTTTATTCACACAAACATCTCTTAATTTACAAAGCCTCTGCCACTCATACACATCAGGGCATCCACAGTGTTCAAAGAACTTAAATAGAACGTCTCATACCAACCCAAGTAAACCAAGTACAAAAAAATATATAAAGTTGTTCACACATAGGTCCTAGATAACCAGCTTCTGTGCAAAAAAAAAAAAAGAAAAATACAGGTTCATTTACTAATATAATCTTTAGTTTGGAGTCTGGGTTTAAGCCTTCTACCCTTGCTAGCTGAGCACAGGGCTGCAGGGAGCGGAGGGAGCCCGGAGCAGGGCTCGGCCAGGGGGTCCCTGTCCCGGGCTCGCCCAGCGCTGCTGCGGCCCCAGCACCTCCCTCGCGTCGCAGGGAAGCGGCTCCGCAAAGCTGCTGGGGCTTGCTGGGAGTGAGCTGAAGGCCCAGGATGGGGACAGGCGCTGGGATGGGGACACCAAGCACGAGCTCCTTCCCATAGCCTGGACATCACCCTTGGAGCTCCAAGCCCTTGGGCAGACAGAAATGGGATTTGTCACATTGCAGCTGGAAGAGAGCAGCTCCCTGTGCTTTCCTTCCAGCTGCGTCCGCTGCCCTGACACCCTGCTCTGAAGTGTGAAATGCTTCTGGACGTGAGGAACCATACGCTGGGACGCGCACGGTTACCAGCTGAGCGGCAGAGGAGCTGCCGGCACAGCTCTGCCCATCACCGGCGGCGGCTCCCGTGTCGCAGCGCGGCGAGGGAGCCAGCAGCACCAGCATCGGCCGCGTCCTGCTACCCGGCGACCCGCGCTGCCGGGCGGGGAGAGCCCGCGGCTGCCCCTCTGCCGAACCTCAGACCTGCCTGGTGGGATGGGAGGCTGCCAGGCGCCGGGGCGAAGCACACAGCCTGCTCGTACGGCACGGCTGAGCCGGCGCGGGGCTGAGCACCGCACGCCCGTCCCGCAGCAGCATCGCCGAAGCAGGAGCAGGAGCCCCGCTGGCCCCAGGCAGCTGTAGTGTGAGGCTTGGGCAGTACGTGCCTGGGGTCGCGCAGAACCGCAGCGACGTGTTTCCCTGCTCTCGTGACCTGCAGAAAGCACAGGGAAACACGTCCCAGTCTGGGCCCTGGAATGGTTGCTCCGTGACACTTAGCAGGCTTAAACCCAGACTCGGTACTGCATACGGAGGAGACACAACGCACACAACGGAGGATTTCCACGATGTTAATGTTTGTTTTAAGTCTTATTGCTCCAGAAAGGCTCCGGGAGCCTCTGATATGTGAAGGAGCTGGGTCCTGAGGAGTAAAGGAAGACCAGAGGGGTAACTTATCTGTCACTAGCACCGCTGAACCTCAAAGACAGCAGCAAGGGGACAAGGGGGAGCTAATCTAACCCCTCTAGGCTAGAGCCACCTCTGCTCTCTCCTCCCCACGCATCGAAGCTGGCCAGGAGATCCCCGCGACGCCCGCGTGATGCCGGCAGCGGCAGCCCTGCTACAGGCTGGTGCAGATAACACGTTTCCCAATCCTCCTGAGGCTTGGCTTGTTCCCCCCACCCCCCCCACATCCCTCTTGTAAACAGCGTAGTCAGAAGTAAACAGTTTCATACAATCACTCCCCCGGCGCGGGCACCGGCTGGGGCCTCGTAAGCCCAGAGAGCAGCAGGGTTTTGGAGAGGGTGCTTGGCTCCCCCCACACTGACCAGGCCCCCCCGGCACCTGGATGCGCAGCTCGCTGCAGCCGGGAGGAGATGGAGACAGCCTGGTCCTGGGCTGGGCACGGGCTGCAGGCTCGGTGCTGCTTTCTTAAGTTTGAGTTTTCCCAGCGACGCATCCTAATGCCAAAAACATCTACAGCGGGAGAAGTTCAGGCTGCAGGAGCTGGGCAGGAGATGCCCAAAAGACCCAGCTGGGAAGGGGAGCCTCAACACCCCCATCCCACAACACGTGCAGGTTTGAGCTGTTCCCTGTTCCCACCTTGTTCTAGAGGGAGTGCTGGTCTGGGCCAAAGTAACCGGGAGGAGATGCTAGGAGCTGTAAACACAATGCAAGTTCCCGTATAGTCTGGGGAGCTGAGCACAAACAGCAGCAAAATCACCAGGGAGAAATGCTCTTAAAAGGATAAAGTAATCAGGGAAGCATCCACGGTGGCCAAAGGCTAGCAGCCCTAGGACTCGTCCTCGGAAGTGTTTGCTAAATCCTAAGTAAGGCACTACGGTCTAGCTCGCTAACATCAAGCTGCTTTAAAAACATCTGCAACGCGAAAGCTGAGGTGGAGACGTGTGGTTTGACGATGGCCTGGAACAGCGATGCACCAAGAGGGCTGCCTCTCCCAGGGCTGGCCTGGACGCTGCCTGCCAGGCTCACGCCGGCACCCAGAGAGGAGCAGGGTGCTGGGAGCTGGGGGAGGCAGTGGTCCTGGCAAGCAGCCCGCTCACCACCTTCCATCTCCACATCCTGCGTTTCAGGATGGAAACCCCCTGCTAGGAAGCTCCCTTCTGCCAGGGCGTAACGCCCGGTGAGGGGCCCTCCTGGCAGAGAAAGCCACGGGAGCGGGGCTGGGAGGGTAAAGCCCTCTTACCGCACGCGTTCGAGCCAGGGTTTGGATCTAACGGCTGTAACAGTCAGGAGCAATGGCTGTGTCGGGTGGAGGAAGGATGGCCCAGGGATCAGGGCACTAACGCTGTACTGGTGACGACAGGGTTCAGCTCCGGTCTCCCCACGGCCCTCCTGCGGGATGCAGGGCTCTGCCAGCCCTCCCCGGGAGCTGGGGGGAGAAACCCCCCTCGGCACGGCTGCTGCAGGGGTCTGCTGCGGTCAGAGCGGAGCGAGAGCGGCCAGAGCGCCATTCAAAGCCCCCGAGTGCGCTCTGCGGCCAGGGCCGAGCGCGGCAGCCACTAACCAACCCCAAACTGCTCCAGCCCCAGCGACCAGCCTGGCAGGAGTCTGGGCAGCCACGGGCTGGCTGTGGCTGGCCACAGCCCGCAGAAGCATCCCTAGGAACAAACAGAATAGCAGCGTGGGAACAGGGGCTTGGCGCCGAATTTGTGCTGTCCAAACCTTCACCAGTGACAGACACACAGTCTGGAGCCTCCTGGCATCGTCCTCTTAGGAGGGACCTGGCCTTCCTGCAGCGACAGCCTTAGCTTTGTGTCCTGGAACAGATGGAAGAGGAAAAAACCAACCCACTCCCTCCTTTCCCTGCTGCAGCTCTGCTTTGGCCCACGTGAATGGACTGCACTTCCATTCCTCCCCATGAGGTCAGCAAAGTACACCTAGGAGATACAAGGAGGTGCTGCCAGTCCAGGAACCTTCCGGAGATGACACGGGACAGCTGGAGCCTGCACGCAGGCTCGGGGCAGCTCCCACGGCCAGGGACGAGGGGATCGGAGGGACCCTCTCCTGCCTGCAGCCCCGGCCAGCCGCGGTCAGGGCGGAGCACCCGGCAGCTCGGGAGGGATGCTGGACCAGCCCGCTCCCCAGACCGCTGCCGGGAGATTCAGCCTGGTGAGAAATGTTCTAATTGGTTCAGAACCTGCAGGGTGGAGAAGAGGTGGTGCTTTACCTTGCATTTACAGTGAGCAAAGCCTAAGGACCATCAACACGGGGTCAGCCCCGGAATATCAGTGTTGCCCTAAACAGAGGCAAGGAAATTGAGTATTAACCGCTCGGCCTGAGGTACCAATCTCCTACCTGAGCTGTACTGTAACCAAATCTACACAGCAGCATTGACTTTCGCTTCCTGGAGATAGCTATCTAGCAGGGAAATGGTTTTGTGGGAGGTTGGAATCCAGCCCGTGAGCCACTGAGGCCAAACCTCCTCCTCTCCCAAGTCATTCCTAACAACTGAAGTTTGGCGTTAAACGGACCAGAGTAGTGGGCTGCTGTCTGTTTCTCTTGTACGCAGATGATGCCCACCTGAAAATGTACTTAGGGGCTCCCCGTTGCCCTCTGCACAGAAAACCAAACAAACATCACTAATGGAATGCAGCTCGGGGAGAACGAAGGTCTGCACGTCGCAGCAGCGGCCCTGCCTTGCCGAGGGCTTTCCGCCCTCTTTACGCTCCTTATCCGAACGGTAACTGAGCACCCACCTGCTCAGACGCTGCCCGGCTACGAAATTATTTACCTGCTTCCACCGCATGGGCTGAGACTCACTTTTTCTAGAGCATTGCACTCCCAATGCAAACCTGGCAATCGCTTTGCTCCCCTGCCCATTAGGTGAAAGCAACGGCTTTAAACCCAAAGCTGTGCCCAGCCGGACGCATCGCTGCCGGGCCGCCGATTCCCCCTCCTCACAGAACCAGGGCTTCTCTAGAAACATCTACTGAGCCAGTGGTAGCACAGGAGACACGGGGAGGGGAGCAAGGCAGCTCCGCTCTCCGGATCTCGTTTAAAAGTCTCACGAGCACGACAGCTGCCAGCTTCTGCTCGTCTACGAGCCCCCGCACCCCCTCCCGCATCCCCACAACACCGCTTCCCAACAAAACAAAGTAACACTCAAAGATTTCACATTGCCAGAGATCCTGCAGACCAGGGATCTTCTGTATCATCATCTTCCCTTATCTTTGACTTCCCTCGTTGCACGTAAATAATGGAGATTATGGGTCCCTGGTAAATAAACCTGCGAGGAAAACAAGAAAGGAGAGAGGTCAGGTAGGTCAGCGGTTTTGTCCCAGTCACTACATCGTGACAACGTCCTGCCAGCCCTCCCGCTGCCCCCCAACCCAGACTACGCACAGGTAAAGCAAGGATTGCTCAGTGTGCTTGCTGCACCTCTCCTTCCAGTCCCAAGCCTTAATTAAAGCGTCATTTGAGGGCCTGGGAGAACGAGACAAGCGCACGGCTTCTCACCGCACAGCCTCAAACAACGACCGCCAACAGCAACGCCTGCAAACTGCACCGGGCGAAGGTGCAGCGGTGACCGGATCGGGGCTGGGTGGGAGGGCTGAGGACGCCACTGCAGAAAGGGAGCCCCACAGCCTTCCCACTGGTCCCAGTCAGTCCGAGCTGGGACTGCTCTCTCCTTGGCACTGCGGGTCTGGACTCCAGTTTACAGTCACTTCTTTCCCAGGAGTGATTCAGACAGCCCCGCGCAGAGCACGCTGCCAAGGTCGGCACGCATCCAGCCGCCCCAGCGCGTGGGCTGAGCTGCGACGGGTCGGCTGGGGGCTGAGCGTTGCCCCGCGTGCCGGTAACGCAGCCCCATCCAGGGGCTCGCCGCAGTGACAGCCCGGCTGGGACAAGGACGAGCGTTATCACAGCACAGCCTGGCCTTGAGGGTCCATGTGATGCAGGCACGAGCGCCGGCTCCCAGTCCTCCACTGGGAAAGGTGGAACAAGCTGTGACAGCGGGGACGCCCTGAACCGCTTGCCCTGTGCGTCAGCAGCAGCTCAGGCTTCTCAAGTGGCTCTGCAAGAGGCAGTTCAAACCCATTTCGGTGCAGCTGACAGCAGAGCAGGAGGGGTGTGCAGCGTGGCTGCGCTGCGCTTGCGACAGCCCATGAGGATGCTCGGTGCCAGGGATTTCAGGGAAGAACGGGCAGATCTCTGCGCACCAGCCCCTGCTCCGGCCAAAGCCCCAGTGTACAGCATCCCCCACAGCCCCCGGAGCACCAAGGGTGCTGCACCCATTCCTCCCCAGCCCTAGCACCACGCCGTCCCAGCACAGGGATGCAGAAACGCTCAATGCTGTGCAGAAGCCACCAGGATTTTCCTCCCAGTTTGTTTGCAACCTGGCAAATTCCCGGTGGACGTCCCATCCAGCAGCCAGTCTGCACCCAGCAGAAGAACTGGGAGCATACAGTGTCACTCCTGTGCGGGACACGCATCTTTCAGGAGAGGAGGGACCAGCAGAGCTGAGGCTGGGGGTTGTGCTGGGAAGCGGTGGGGACAGTTTGATGAAAGCTGGGACCCACCCATCCGAGGGAGGGGCCTGGGGGTCTCCCCGCTGCTGCCAGCTCTGCCCCCCCCCCATCTCGAGGGTTCCCTGGAGCGGGGGACAGGGCTGGAGGTCACTGAAACACCTGCAAACCTCCAACCCAAGGAGAGGGCCCTGCCTCACCGCATCACCCCTCGTGCTACGCACAGGTCAGAATTTCCTAGCAGTTTAATTTTTCCCCAGGCTTCAGCTCTGAGCTCAGACAGTTACATGGAAAAAGTCAGGGCGGGGGATGAGGCGTGTGGGTTTAGCTCCCCCCCACTTCAGCAGGGGCAGATCCACGCTGAGGGGCACAGCCAGGTCCTCTCCCTCCAGGGATGAGCGAGCGGCTCCGCAAAGACACCAAGCGACAGCGGCTGAGCAGCGAGAGAGACCTGGTGAAGAAAAACTGCCACTGCCCAGCAAATTACTCAAATCCCCCAGCCCTAGGAAATCTCGTTAAAGAAATCCGTGCCCGAGGAACACATTTCTGAAGGAAGAGGCTGCCTGTGCTGCTCAGAACAGAAGCCATGCCCACGGGCACAGTGCTTTTCAGGAGAGGTTAACCAGGAGATGCCACCTTCGCGGGCGGCAATCAGAAAAAAACCCTTTCTGTTTGAGAAGGCAAGCCTGGGAGAGGCACCTGGACAGCAGGTCGGGGGCAATTGCATGAGGAATTTTCTGGAAGATTTCTCCTGTGGTGCAGCTTCATTAGCAAGTAGGGCAGCGTTTCTGTTCACGCTTCCCTGGAGTAGGAGCATTTTCAGGGAAGGCGCTTGCTTGAGCGGCCCCGAGCTCGCAGCTCTGAGACAGGAGAGCTCACTCCATTGACGCACGGTGTTTCAGGGGCTTGTTCAAGAGCTTTTAATCCCTCCACTGATGCCACTTATAGTTTTAATCAGCTCGAATGTTCATTCTGCATCATCAGGATATGAACCAGCAGCCCATGGAGTCCAGCCTAAGGAAGATGACGCTCACGCGTCACGGCAGAGACGGGAGGGGGCGATGCGGCCGGTGGGCTGAGGGCAGGTTTTCCGCAGGGTAACGTTCAAGTTGAGTGATACGAACAGAGAAGATCTAAGGACGCAACAGCCCTGCTCCCCTGACAGCTCGCAGGGATGCTGCTGCTGTGTCTGATCCCTGCCCTCCAGGTCTGAAATTCTGCTGGGCAGCAGTTCATCAGCTGCGCACAGGAGCGGCTGGGCACAGCACCAGAGAGCTCCTGACGGGGACAGACACCGTCACGCGGGGAGAGAGGTGCTTGTTCAGCGTCAGCACCCCTCGCATTTTGGAAAGGCAAAGAGGAAAACAATGTGAATGCAAACGGCTACTTTCAGCTGAAACTGGAATGATCAAAACCAGCAAAAGAGGAAGAGGAGCAGCGCCGGAGGGAAACAGGCTGGCCTCAGAGTCAGACCTCCCTGTGAAGGCACTTAGACACTGAGATGCTGCCATCTGCACTGCATCGCATGCAGATTCCCCAAAAATGAGACCTACTGTTTTATCCACCATGAAAGTATCACCGAGTACCATCTACCAGAAGCAGCTGCCTTCCACACCGAGCACAACCATTGCAGTTTGACCTCCTAGGCAAATTAAATCTACAAGGTTTCCTAAACGTGTAACTGCAGGCGGTGGGTGATGCTGTCGCTTGCTCCCCTTGTTCCTGTGGCCAAGGCCACCGGTGCCACTCCAGCGAGGGGCAAACAGCCACCTGCTCTCGCTGACCTCACTCCACAGCAACCTGTCTTAGGGTTGCCCAGTCCGCACCGCACAAACCCACAGTGCCCGAGGGTCCCACGGAAGCAGCATCCACAAGAGGCCCCTCACCTGTGCGGGGGAACTCTGGAGGGCAGCTACAAGACAGGCAGGCAGGAAAGCAGAGGAGAGTGTTCCCAACCTTCCAGAGTGGACAAGGAGAGGTGAAATACTCCTTAGTGTGTGCAGCCGCAGGGCTGGGCTATCACGGCAATCGAGAGTCAATCAGCAGGTACCCAGCACAATCCAGTCACTCCCTAATTGCACTAGAAAGGCTTTTGTCCTCTTTGCCCAAAAGGCATGCTTTTGGGAACAGCCATCTCAGGGTTTGAACTCCTCAGCAGGATGTACAGAAGCACAGTGTTCAAATAAGAAAGAGAAGATCCTCATTTTGCCCAAGGAAATGCTGCTCACCTTTGCTGGACCTACAGCCCCAGGGCCACCAGCACGTTGGTGAGGGGAGCGAGGAGATAAGCAGGCTCATCGCCACCCCAGCACCCTGGCGTCCGGCAGGAGCCGAGCCAGAAACACCTTCCTGGCTGAGAACTGGCATTTAGTATCTGCATTTTGGAAGGGTAACAGAGCATGACGCCTGCTGACTGGCAGGTGTGTGCAGCATCCGCGGCAGAACTAAAGGCAAAGCTGCTGGGACAGGGAACAAAATCGTAAGAGACCCGTGGCACACCGAAGAATAAACAGAAATCTGACTGCCTGGCTCAAGGAGGGTTACGGTTTTCCAGGTCATGACACGAACCAAGGCTGAGCAGTCTGAAGCTGTCCTGGGGAAAAGAACTTGCTGCATGACCCAGCAGCGCTGTAAGCTACGTGCCAATGCCACAATTAAGCTGGAAGAGGTTACTTGAGTTTCTTGGTCAACTTAAATTACCCGAGAGCAGAATTCAGGTCCTGCTCTAAATCCCATTTTAAGCTTCTCAGGCAGGTTTCCAATTTAGGATTTGCATTTAGTATCAGCCAGAGGTAGGCTGCTCTGAGTGCACAGATACACACGCACTAGGAAAACCCTGTAGGAAAGCACAGCAGGTATCCCACTGCCCCATAAACAACCGAGGAACGCTCCCCACGGCGCAACGCTCTGGGTGTGCGGTGAACATATGGCCGGCGCCGGGCTGCGACCTGGGCCAGGCGACGTACGCCGGGCTGCCTTATGTAAGCGCATCCGTCTCTGCTGCAGCTGGGACACCGACCCACGGAGCGATCCGTGCAGACGCCGGGCTGCGGATGGAGAGGGGGGTGCTGCAGAAAGCAGCTGGGTTTGAAGCAAACAGCCGCGGGGTAGGACTGTCCCCTCCGTGTTTGTTATCCTGCATGTACTATTCCGCAGATCTGCGCAGGATGAATTTTCCCCGGAGGGCACGAGCTGGTTGCATAACTCAGCATCATCCCTTCAGCACAGAGCGAGCGCAGATGGCAGCCCCACAAACCCCGGCCCTCTGCCCTCAGCAGCCAGAGCCAACCCACGCCTCGCCCTGCGGCACGGGTGGGGTGCCCCACTCTCGCCCCAGGACTTCATCGCACCCATCTCAAGGGCTCACGTTTCTGCAGATTCCCTCCCCCACCCTAATCCCCAGCTCACGCTTGCACTGGGACCAGTATCGAGCCCCAGCCGCAGGCGGAAGCAGTCGCATCAATGAGTTGCGCTAGAGATCTCAAGGGCGTTAAATATTTTGTGCCAAGGGTGTGGAGGGGATGGTTTGTGGACCAGTCTGGACAAACCAGCAGTGACAGAACCAGCCCCACCCAAGGGGCCATTCCGTTGCTGTACTCTTATTTCTCTGCACTCACACACACACGCAGAGAGAGGACGGGCAGCACACCCCTTTATGTAAGCTCAGGAAGCCTCAGGTGGGCAGCAGTGAGGGTTATTTTTTTAGCAAAACCTGCCCAAACGCCCCACCTTCCCCACCACCCTGCTGCCGGAGGGTCGCTCACGGGAGGCCATCGGCTGCAAGGCTGAAGCTGGGTGTTTGCTGGCCACAGCAGCCATCTCCTCCCTCTTTCCTCTCTTGCTCTGCAGTCTGCTCCCATCCAGGAGAATCCGTGTGGTTTTGGGATGAGGCAAGGGCTGGGAGCCCCAGCTGCAACACCAGCACCTGACACAGGCTTTCAGAGGTCTCCTGTGACCAGCAAGGGTCAAGCAGCTCCGCAGGAGCTTAAGAACGAACCTGGGCTGGGAAGACGGCAGCCTCACCCCTCCTAATCTGTAATTTTTCAGTTTCACTGAAGTGTTTGGCCAGGAGAATCCATAGTAACAGCTCCTGTTTACAGACAGCTTTGCAATGCCGGCAACACCTCCCACTCCTTCAGTGTCACTGTTAATGACACCACCAGCTACCCCATGTCCCTGGGACAATTCAGGAACCAAGCTGCAGGAAGAAGGGAGGGGACTCTGCTGGAACGGAGGTGAGCTCAGCCTGAGCACAACTGCTTTGCAAGCTTCCCTCCTGAGCCGACATGGGTCTACAAACTCAGATGCTGGAGAACGAAGCATCCTGCTGAGTTTCGGCCACTCCAGTTCCCACCAACTGGTTCACACCGGCCTTCAGCACGGAAACGAAATGAGACAGACCCACAACTGGACCCACGTGCCTCGCGGGTGAAAGCAAAGGCAACAGCTTTGTGCTGAGACAGACCCACCGCCCCACTGCCTACCAGCTCACCGGTCTCTCTGCTGTGCACCAGTGTATCTCAGCCACTGGCCAGGACCTCTGAGGAGCAGGGCTCCTGCTCAGCCCCGCCAGCTCCACTGGGCCTTTGGGCAGCAGCAGAATGTACAGCTGCTAATTCTGTTTCCCACCTCTGGTTTATTTTTGCAGTAGAATAGGTGGAAAAAAACCCATCCAAAGCGGTGCTCTGATGAGTCACTATAGAAATAGCACTGGGAACATAAAAGACTCCTTTGTGTCACTACAAAGTGCATTATCGGGCTGGTTCAACAGACAGAATAATACAAAAACTGCGGATCACTTACCCAGCTGCAAAGCACAGCAGTGCCCTGCCCTGAATTTAAGCAGCACACGTAACCTGGTCCATTCTGGTTTCAAGCTCAAAGGCATCAGGTCGATCCTGTGGGTTAGCAGCCAACATGTCTTTCAAGAGCTGCTTGATCCCCTCAGACATGGAAGTCCTGCGTTTCTGAGGGATGTGCAGCTCCATCTTTGGGTTTTCTAGCAGCGCTTCCCCAACGGGCACAATCTCAGTCCCCTGCTTGATGTAGGTCCCCAGCAGCTCCTTCTTGGTCTCCGCGTCGATGAAAGTGATCCTCTCGATCATGGCCCACATGATGATGCCGAGGGCGAAGATGTCAGCCTTGGCAGTGTAGTGTCCCTCCCAGACCTCCGGCGCCATGTAGAAATCGGAGCCGCAAGCCGACGACAGCCAGTACTTGTTCACATTCACATTTTTGTGCTCGTGCCCGCCCTCCTTGCCCCGCGCAGTCAGGCCGGCGCAGACCTTACTCAGCCCAAAGTCGGCCACCTTGAGAACAGGGGTGCCAGACTTCTCGGTTATCAGGATGTTGTCCGGTTTCAGGTCCCGGTGGACAATGTGGTTCTTGTGCAGGAAGGCGATGGCGCTGGTCAGCTGCAGCATGAAGCTCTTGTTTGTGGCTGGGTCGGGTCTCCGCGAGAGTATGTACTGGTTGAGGTCTCCCCCTTCGCAGAACTCCATGACGAACCAGAGATAGCAAGGCTCCTCTGCGTAGCCCAGGATCCTCTCACCTAACGAGAAGAGACAAAAGCAAGAGTGGGTTTTTCAGACACATCACAAAGCGTCCGCACTAACTCAGCACGGGCAAGGAACGGGTCTGGTTTACGCGGATAAAGGCATGATGAGCGTGACCGGGACCTATCGCACCGCAGGGTACCAGCAGCGATGCTGGCACTGCCGTGGCTTCAAGCGCGGAGCGTCACACGCCAGTGCCACCTTTATCTGAGCCTGGGAGCCAGCGCGGGGACCTGTTCCCAGCAAAGCGCAGGCGCGCGAGCGAGCCCAAGCACACAGCTTCTCAGGTGCTCGCAGGGAACCTGGAAGCAAAGGGTTATTCTCCTGCGCTGCCGTCAGGCAGTTCTCCCCAGGCTCTGAAAGCCGAAGCAGCAGAGACTTAAACCACAATTAGCACTGGGTCTACACAAAAAACACCAGTTCTACGTGAATGCCAGCTCTCCCACCTGAGCTCTGCCACAGGAGGCAAAGGCTGGTTATACCTCACACTTTACCAGTACAACTGCAATCGGGGAGTAAACCCCACCCCAACGCTGTGCCAACGCAGCCTTTGCTAAGAGCAGCCACGCCAGAGCCAAAGCCTCGCGGCAGGCTGGCTCCCCTCAGACTAAATTTGGGTGTTTAAGCATTGCCTTTGTGCTAGGGGAGCTCTGCCACTTCATGCAGCTTCCAGTAAGCGCCAACAAGCCTTTAAAGAGAGGAAACTGGAGGCCCAAGCAGCAAACAACGTGCAATCTCAGTCACACTTAGAATACAACTGTTGTCTCGCTCGTTAGCGCTGCTACTCAATACTATGCCCCAAACAGCTTCTTCCTTCACCAGCCATCTCACTGAGCTCTCAGGTCCTATTCACTGAATCCAGGTTTTACTCCACAGCCCCCCTGCCAAGGCAAACCACTCTCCTGCATCGAAACTAGACATGCAGAGAGCTGCAACAGCATCGCATCGGCTAACGGCGTCGGGTGTGCCGCCCCCTGCCCAGCCCCGTTAGCCGACGGCCAGGATGCAAAACCCACCGCCAGACCCCACACCACGCGCACAGAGCACCCGGTGGCAGGAAGAGCCTGCACGCACAACCAGGGCGTCACTTTGCTCTAGGAACTGGGGGGTTTGGTTTCTTTTACCTTCAAGCACTGTAAGGGAGAAGCTGGAGGACACGGCTCACCTCTGCCACAGTTAAGAAGTCACAGAGACAAACCTGAGTGTTTGGAAAGCAGTTCAATAACTCCACCCATCTGACAGAGCTGGGTTTTAGTAAAGCCCTAGAGAGGATCTGGGAAAGCAAGCTTCCAGCGGCAGGTAAAGCCAACGACTCCCAGGGACACCGGGCCCTGGGCCGCCCAGCGCCCGCGATGGTCAGCGATCGGTGTGGCTGGGAATATTGGTTATTTGGACAAACAGTCTGTATCCATGGCTACTGCTATGGAAATGAAAGTCTGCACAACAAGGGCTTGGCTGCACCTTCCTGCCCTCAGCAGAAGATGAAGGGTTAGGTCTGGGGGATGGGAAGGACCACGGATAGGCTGGAGACATGGGGCAGTGGGTGCACTTTGAGGGGCCAAATGGGACCCCCGAAGTGCTGGAGAGGGGCGCAGCACGCAAGCCCAAGGACCAACTGGGAGAAGCACAGGACAGCTTCACCCTGGAGGCCAAAACACCAACGAGGAGCAGAAGCCGCTCGTCCTGGGAGTGGAGACCTTCGTGCAGCCAGGAGGGCCCCGCTCACAGCGCTGCTGCCACTTCAGGTTTGCCAAACCCCAGCGACGTCGCAGCAGGGCACAGGGCTTTGCTTTCCTGCTCCCCTCAGCATCCGTGTAGCCCCAGCATGAGCAGAAGGGGGGTTGGCTCTTCTCAGCCAGGAACTGCACCACGACAGGGAGCACAGCAGTGCCCCATGCCCGCGCACGGCCAGGAGCATCAACCCAGGCGGGAGGTGATGTTCACACCGCAGCGCTGCCGACAGCCCCTTCCGCGGGGAATCGCCTCAAACACCGGCTTCCAGCAGCAGGGACCTGCTGGCTCCAACAAGCCGAGGTTTGTTTTCAGCATAACGAAGGCTGTGATTTACAATTTGGCCCCCGAGCCCCTGAAGCGCGGGGAGGACGCCGCTGACCCAGCAGTAGCTGCAAACACCATGCGCTTCACTGTGGGTGGAGCGCTGCTAGGAGAGGCTTAAGCCAAGAGTAATATTTCCTTATTTTCTTTCTATAATCTGAAAGTGGTTTAGTTGTTAAATCATCTTCCTGCCTTCAAAACAAACAGCTTTAAACATAAAGAGCTGGCAAGCCGCTTCCTAAAGCTGAGATGTTCGCAAACCGAAGTCAGGCAGCCAAGAGCTGAGGAGATGCAGATGACAGGCCAGACCTGTTCTCCATCACGCCAGCGTCCCCGCACGCTCCCCGCCCTGGCACAGGACGGCACACACTAACCTCTCCATCCCTGCAGCAGCCCTCCCACAACCTGCCCTGGGGGCTCATTAACAGCTCACTAATTTGCTTAGCATCCATGGGAAAAAAAAAAAAAAAAAAAAAAATCTAATGGCAGCAGAATCAGCATCCCACTGCCGTGTGTAACCTCTGACTCCCTCTGCGGAAAGAGGCACGCCGGGGAGACAAGAGCCAGTGGGATGCAGCTGGGTGCCCGGACCGATGGTGACACGCGTGGGCGATGCCGGGGCAGCCCACGAGCGAGGCTGAGCGCTGGTGACAAGCTGGTGGCCCCACGGGTGACAGGCTAGGAAGCAAAATCCTACATCTGTATCAGTGCTGTGGGTTAGGAACGAAGAGGGGGGCACGTGGCCGCGCACAAGCCCCGAAGGTGTGCGTGCATCCGGCCACCAAACACATTGCTCGAGCACACGCCGCTCCTCCAGGCTCGGCGCCGGGCTTTCGGCTTCCTTTTTGCACCCTGCCCCTAAAGTTCTTATTCCACATCTCATTAAAACGACGAAGGCGCTGTAGCTGAGACCCGACATCGCCTGGCGTCCCGACAGTTGTGCTCCCGATTCAGAAAGTCCCCGATTAATCCCCCCCCGCGCCCTGAGCCCCGGCTCGTTGGCACAGCATCTGTGCAGGCCCGTAAATAGCCCAGCTGCGGTCGTGCAGAATGGCACGGCAGCGCAGCTACGTGCCGGCTACCGCGGCCAGAGCCACAGCGCGGTGGCTCCACGCGCGCAGGGAAGGAGGGCAAGCGGACCTCGCAGGCTCATCCAGCTCTGGCTTGTGTTTTGAAAACATTTATCGGTGCCACACCAGACCCAAAGGTTGGAAAGGCAGCGAGCAGGGCCGCTGCCCGAGCCCGTGGCCAGCAGATAACACAGCCCGGCAGGATGGCAGATGGAGGGGAGAAGGATGCACTCCGCTTTGGGGAGTAAAACCGCTGCTCTCCAGCCCCGGGATGGGCAGCCCAGCTCTGCTCCCCTCCCCAGGGCTCAGCAGGACCAGGGCGGCCACCGGGAAGTCGGGGAGGGGGCTCTCTCCCCACCTGGAGCTGGGGAACACCTACAGCTACCCGAGAGCTCTCCCTGAGCCGTGCCACCTCTTCTCAGGGGGGCAACAGGGCAGAGGGAGGGCGGGAGACCCCCACGCCTGCCTTGCTACAGCTGGACAGGGGCAGGGGCTCCCGGGGCGGCTGTGCGTGGAGTGGGGAGGGAGAGCGGGATCAGGGCTCCCGGGGCAGAGCAGGCAGGTCCGGACACGTCCCCCCGGGTTGGCGGAGGGGACAGGCGGGGCAGGGGCAGCCCCCGAGCCAGAGGTCTGTCCAGAGGAGCCAGGGTCTCAGCAGCTCTGCATCGAGTCTGTGCCCGGCACAGGGTTTGGAGGCTGCCTAGACTGGGGGGCTCAGCTAGGGGGGTACAGGAGTCGTGCTGCAGAAGTTTGGGGAAGGAGGGTGAGCTGGCTGCGGCTGCAGCAGGCTGGGGGGCGCGGGGGCATTGAGGATACAGGGCTCTGGTATTTTTCCACATCTCCACTGCACACCGGCAGAGCTGGGGTTGACAAGCAGCCAAGGGAGCAGAGGGAGGGAGGGAGCATTTGGGAGATGTCACCATCACAGCCATCGGCTGTGGCAGGAGAAGGTGACCCCGAGAGCCCCATGATGCTGCTGAGGGACCCCAGGGGAAGATGGGGGTGTCAGCCCAGGCCACAGGCACTGGTGCTTCCAGGGCTGTCCCCACAGAGCCAACACCTGGCAGGGGAATGGGGACAGGAAAGCACAAAGAACAGCCCCAAAGCTGTAACACCTCGAGGGAGCAGGCAGGGCACCGTAACGGGCTGCAGCCTTGGGGCGCTCAGAGGAGACAGGACTGTGCGTCAGGCAGAGAGGGAGGAGATGTCCCCTTGGTGTGACTGGGCAGACTGGTGAAGGTCCCTGAAGGACATGTGTGGGCTGTGGCGCAGGTCAGGGTAGCAGAGGGATCCCCAGGAGGGGGGTGTAAGGGAAGAGGAGGTGGTAAGCCTGGCTGGGGGTGCAGGGAAGGGCTGAGGGCAGCACGCAGGGATGCTCCCCAGGGCTGGGTCTGAGCCCAGAGGTGATAACAGGGTCCCTCGGGAGGAGGGGCACAGGGCTGGGGTGCGGCAGAGGTGCAGGGTACAAGCAGGGACCCCATGGGCAGGGCACAGGGCTGCCAAGGCACGGGGAGCAGCACGCAGAGGAAGGGGACGGAGTGGAGGGGACACACAAGAGGAGCTCAGGGCCACAGCGCAGGACCAGCAATGCTGGGCAGGGGTCCCAAGCAGTGTCTGGGGTGGGTGGGAGCAAAGAGGGGTGCTGGGGCTGGAGAGGGACCCTGTGGGGGAGCCCTGCAGGGACAGGACCCAGGCGGGTGATGGGAGCATGCCTGGGGCAGACACTGCTGTGCTGCATAGGGGACCCCAGCGCTGGCAGGGGTGACAGAGGGGACTGGGACGAGCAGGGGTGCAGCGGGGGGACCCCGGGGGTGGTTACGCCGCCAAAGCAGT
>WHYT01000740.1:18029-36364 GCA_009806455.1 Tetrax tetrax
GGGGCTAGAACCAGGGCTTTGCAGGGAGCTGTGAGGATACAGGATCAGTTTTTGTATGTGCTGTCCTGTGTCGGTGTCAGGCCATGCCTTGTGCTCTTCTGGGACGCAGAAATGGGGAAAAAAAAACCCCAAAGGCTTTTTCTGTGAAGGAGTCGCAGAGACCGAACGCAGAACTTCGCTGTGTTTGTCCTGAAGCGCGATTTCCCTCTGGCTGTGACTGCTTCCCAGGGGTGGTTTCCTCACTGCCCGTTCTTTGCTCCTATTCCAGTGCACTGTTGAGAGCATTTTCCCGGGATTCCCAAGCCAGACGCTGTACATGCGGACCCTGAACACGGTGGCGCTGGTGCCCATTATGTACTCCTGGTCCCCTCTTCAGCAGAATTTCATGGTACGTAGGAGGGCTCTGCGGCGCGAGGTCTTGGTGCAGTTAGTGTGTGTTACATGGTTGTGGAGCAGTTGTACCTTCCTCAACCCTCTTGTTTCAAGTGACGTCTGCTCCAGAGGTGATGGGAAGTGTTATTTTAGTTGCTGGTTTTGTTGAATCCCATAAAACAGGCTTATATCCACACTGTCTTACCCGGCTAGTCTGTCTTTTACACCTTGATAGGGCCACCATTATTTCACAGAACTTGGGGATTTTGTTTTGTTTTGTTCTTAAGATTTTTCTTCCCTTTCAAATGAAGAGTTTTATTTCTTAGGCAGGTCCTTTCCTTTGTGGCTGGATCTCGTCGTAAGGATGCTACCAAGGATTAGCTCCTCTCTCATAGCAATGAGGGGAGCAATTTAAACGCAGATTTTGGTGTGGCGTGGTTAAGATGATTTGTTAAAACAAACACAGGTGGCGCAAAGAGTCAGTTGGTGGTGCCATGGCAGTGAAGGTCCAGTGTCCTTGCTCCTGTGGGTAATGCAAGAATGCTCCTCCGTTTTGGCTGTGTTTTCTCCAGGGAGTGAGTTACTGGTTTGCCTTTCGCTGTTCCAGTTTTACTCTGCCTTGAGCACAATCTCTGACATTTTTTGGCTATTTATTATTCTTGGCAATGTGTGTGTTTCTGAGTTTCCGTAAGCCTTGGAGGCGCTGCTCTTCTTTTTTTAAAGCGAACTGCACTTTTAGGGGTCAGAGTTATGCTGTTGGCATGGGATAACAACGACATGTCAGTGATGAGACATCGGAAACTGCGGCCGGGGAAGCTGAACCTTTGCTTTGCGCTGCGCTGTTCGCAGGTCTGAACGGACAGCAGCAGGCTGGGGATCAGCGAGCGCTGTTTTTCTGAATTCTATCTGATCTCTTTTCAGGTGGAGGATGAAACTGTTCTGTGCAATATCCCTTACATGGGAGATGAGGTGAAGGAAGAAGATGAAACTTTCATTGAAGAACTTATCAATAACTATGATGGGAAGGTTCATGGAGAGGAAGGTAAGCTGGGAGCAGTCACCACTTGCAAATAACATGTCAAAGCAGTAAAGAAGACAAAAAGTGGCAGCAGTAAGCAGCCTTTCTGTGGGAGCTCTTAGAGCAGAGAAACAGGAATGTGCATGCTGTTCTAGTGTGCAAGGACACGGTCCTGACACTTGATATCCTCCTCCCTTCTAGGCCTGGGGTGCTCTGGAGCCGATGCACTTCTTCACAGGCTTGCTGAAAAATGTGCTAGAGGTTAGGAGAAGCTCAGTGACCTTGTTTTTCTTGTGACCTTAGCCAAGACGTTAATCAGTCTTTTCAGGAATGAAAAGCCAGTGTGTTCCCCTGCAGCGGTGCCTACTCCGTCGTAAAACTCTGCCTGGAGGGAGGAAAACTCTCTGGTGTGACCTAGCCTCAGATTGCTAAAAATGGCACACGGCTCTTAGGGCTCTCTAGCATTAAAATCCCACCTGTCCCTACAAAATGGAGAGAAAGGTTCTGGTTGCTAACGATGTCGCGTGGCTGGCTCACGATGTACCACCGTGAGGAGTGCGAAAGGTGATGGCACTCCCACAAACCGGCTGACATCTCTGTGTTTCAGAAATGATTTCAGGGTCAGTCCTCATCAGCGATGCCGTGTTCCTGGAGCTAGTGAACGCCCTGAATCAGTACTCGGATGAGGAAGAGGAAGGCCACAACGATTCTGAGGTTAAACAGGAGGATGGGAAAGAGGAGCTGCCCGTCACAAGGAAAAGAAAGCGAATTGCAGTGGAAGGTGGGTTTGGCCACAGAAACTGGGGTTGTATCGGTCACGTTTCCATCCTGCCCTGCTCGAGTAGCTGGCCGCTGCTCTCCCAAGGTTATGAACGTGTCGTTAAGGGTAGTGACCAACTTGGAAAGTTCTGGTACGGTAGTCAAAAGCAGAAGGGAAATCTGTTGTTCTCACTGTCCCCTGTGGACAGGATGAGAAGTCATCAGCCTAAAGTGTGGTGAGGAAGAGTTCAGATGAGTCATGTGGAAAACCATTTCATGGAAGATTAGCAAAGCAGTGGGGCATGATCTGAGAAGGCTGTGGGATCTCTGCTCTTGGGGGTTTTGAAGTGCCAGTCTGGCAAGCGTCTGTCACTAAGTTTGTAGGTTGATCTGATTCTGCTGTAGGCCGGGGCTGTGGACCTTTTCAAATCCCTTCCAGACCTGTTTTCTGTGTATTAGTGTTCCTCTTCTCTTTCCTGTACCATCTGGAGTTCTTGTTGCATAGAGGAAGCTCTGGTTTGTGGGATTTTCGTGTGTTCGCATGACCTTAGGAATGCTGTCTGGTAGTTTCATCTTTATCTTTGGCGTATAGTGATACGGGTAGCACAAATACCAGGAGCTTTCATAGATGTAGAAAAGCATTGTCAGCAAATCCTGTCTTGGGAAAAATAAATAGTTATAGTCCTTAAGAAATCGTTAGCACTTCCATCAATACACTGTGCTACTCTGTAAGTGACAGTGCACTGCATCTGGAAATGCCTTAGCCTAGTTGCAGGACAAAAGGTTTATCCATTTTCTATGGGATTATGTTTCTGTCTCCTAAAATACAACCCTGAACACTTACTGGAATCGCTTTCTGTGGAAGAAGGAAAGACACGTTCACATCCAGCTTAACTGAGGAATTCTCTCTCCTTAGGTAACAAGAAATGTTCAAAGAAGCGGTTTCCAAATGACATGATATTCACTGCTATTTCTTCTATGTTTCCTGAGTACGGCTTCCCAGATGATATGAAAGAAAGGTAAAAGATCTCTACTTAAGTTATCTTTTCCCTTTGTTAGTGACAGTTGAAATCTGCATTTCAGAAATCAGCACTGTGTTCTGACCAGCAAGTAAAGCTCAATTGGCTGCAGGTGCCATGAGCAGAGCGTTTTTTGTGTTACAAGCTTTAGTTTAGCCTCAGGGTATCTGGGCCAGAGTCCTACTGGCCCACATAGTAATGTAGTCACATAAAACGTCCCACGTCAGGAAAGCATGCACATCTGTGGGTGTTTCTGCTTGTCGACTAGGTACCGTGAGCTCACGGAAGTGTCGGACCCGAACGTGCTGCCACCGCAGTGCACTCCCAACATAGACGGGCCGTGCGCGAAGTCGGTCCAGCGGGAGCAGTCCCTGCACTCCTTCCACACCCTCTTCTGCCGCCGCTGCTTCAAATACGACTGCTTCCTGCATCGTAAGTGCAGTCTTGGCCGGACGCTTCCCTAGAGCCCTTTTCTCCTCATTTTTCCTCAGTGCTTCATTCCTCTGTACGCCTTGCTTAGTGTCTGTGCGGCGGTTTTTGGAGGGTGATGCCTCCCTGGAGTTTGCAGTGGAGCCTTAGGAGCTCACAGGTGCCCAGAAGCCTTTTTATAAAGCCGGCTCCACTCATTTCCTCAGACGGACGGTAAACCGACCTACGTGGCTGTCCCCTCTTTCTCACCATTGTTCAGCACGCCGCGTTCGAGCCTCCTGGCAGTTTGCGCCAGAAATACCGCTGCGACTAGACTTTACTCTTGCTTTGCAGAAGCTCATCAGGGAAAGGCATGAATGTTTCACTTCCAAAGTCTGGACATGCCCCTGTGTTTTGTTGCCTCACTGGAACTTACAGCTTCATCTTAGTCATGTTCCTGCGGTTTGTCCTGCCAAAGCTTTTTGGATACTGGTTAGCTCTTGGACCTGCTGTTTCCCAGGTCTAAAAGCTTCTTTGGGAAGTCACAGGACTCTTCCCAGTGAATTATTTATTAAAAGATATAATATTAAAGATCACGTGGTCTTTTTGTTTCAGTCTGAAAGCAGATCTTTCCTATGGCCTCTCCTTCCCAAGCGTTCCCCCGTTGCCACTGAGTCCCCGTCACGGTCCTGGCACTGGGAGAGCTGTTCGGGCGCTCTTGCTGACTGCGTCAGGCTCCCAGTTACGAGCTTCGCTGAGCTCGTGCTGCCCCTGTCCCTTGCAGCGTGGAGGGAGATTCTTGGAAGTTGCTAATAGTAAAGATGACTATTATTTTTTCAGCTTTTCATGCTACTCCTAATGTGTACAAACGAAAGAATAGAGAGACCAAGATCGAGCCAGATCCTTGTGGAGCAGACTGTTTCCTCTGGCTGGTATGTTTCCGTGTTGCTGCTTTTGAAACCATGAGAGAAGTGGCCTGGCCAGCCCTGCCCCGCAGAACTCTGTGGGTCCTTTTCACAGCTGTGATGATTTCTCAGAATTAGTTCTAATCCTCACTGGATTCAGGAAAGCATGAATCCCAATGCGGACCTTACCAGATGCATGTTTTAGCAAATCTCCAGTGAAGACTGGTTTCATAGCTAGCAGATAGGACATGGTGGTGACAAACGATTTCTCTGGACTCGGTGCAGCATTTGAAAAATGAAGCCCAGGTTAAAAGTGCTGGGAAGGAATCTTGTAGGTGTGGAGAAGGCTCGAACTATTTTTAAAATGATCTTTTAGAGTTGCAGCCTAGCTGTGTTACCAGGGATGAGAGCTGCAGGTCGGAAGAGCTGGCTGCAGGGAGCTGGGTGCACTTGGGGTGTGGGAGCTGGTCAGCAGGCTCGGGTACGGGGTGTCCCGGGGAGCTGCGGGGCTGGAGCAGAGGGGGAAACCAGAAGCTCATTGCCAGGGCGAGAGGCAGGGGAGTGGACTGGGGAGCCAGGGCCAGGAAGCACTTTCCAACTGGGCAGCTATGCCGAAGGAAGCAAAGTGGGAGCGTGCGGTGTGGCAGCTGGCAGGGCCTCGGCACTCGCTGAAGTGACCACGTGTGGCTGGTCTTCCACCTTCTCTGGGTGGCAGCTGGGCAGGGCTTGTCCCAGGGCCTGTGGAGGAGCCTTTCTGTGTTGCCTGGTCGTTTGCCACCCGCCTTGTCTTCTGCTCTGCTTGCAGGAAGGAGCCAAGGAGTTTGCTGCACTGCACAACCCCAGGTCCAAGTGCTCGGGCCGGCGCCGCCGGAGGCACCACGTGATGGGTGCTTCGTGCTCGAACACCCCGGCTTCTGCCGTCACTGAGACGAGGGAGGGCGACAGCGACCGTGACACAGGCAACGAGTGGGCCTCTAGCTCCTCGGGTAGGACGCCGCCCCAGAGGCACCCCTCTCCTCTCCGGCAGCGCGAGCAGGAAGGGCAGGCGGCAGCTCGCAGCTGGGGCTGTCCCTCGCTTGTCTCTGCATCCCGCACAGGGGTGCGGAGTTTGGAGCTAGCAAACAGAGCTGGTGTTTCCAGCTGGGTTTAAACAAACACGAGGGACACCAGGCTGCTGCGGGATTCACTGTCCTCTCCCAGGAGCCCACCGGTGCTGGGCTCTGACTAGAGGCAGGCAGGGAACGCCGCGTGGGGCTGCTGGGGGGTGCGGAGGCCGGGGCGAGGTGTCGGGCGCTGCTGGGGGACCGCTGCCCTCGGGAGCTGTGATGGCATGGGTGGTTCTCCCATGTGTTTGGCCTAACGCCTGCCTTTCCTGCCAGAGGCCAACTCCCGCTGCCAGACCCCCACCAAGCAGAAGCTGAGCCCGGCCTCCTCCCAGCTGTTTGCGGTGGAGACGCCGCAGGAACCCGTCGAGTGGACGGGAGCTGAGGAGTCGCTCTTCCGCGTCTTCCACGGGACCTACTTCAACAACTTCTGCTCGATTGCCAGGCTGCTGGGAACCAAGACCTGCAAGCAGGTGGGTGCCTGGAGAGGGCAGGCGCCGCACGCCCGGCCCAGCAGCGGGAGGGAGGCCTTGGCTGCCGCTTGCCTGTTGTTTTTTCTTCTCTACCACAAACCGCCTCGAGGAATGTGTTGCATCAACACTTTGTGGCGCTCGGTGGTGTTGCTTTGCAGTGCTCTTGCTGTTGTAGAACGAGTCTCTTGCGTGCCTGGTGCTCTTTGCTTCCTTCAGAGACCTTGTCTGAGGCCGGGCACGCTGGCGGGGTGGGCGCTCTTGTTTCCCAGGCAGGAGAAGCAATGACAGCCGTGGTCAGTCAAACTGGGGACAGAACTGCCTGCTTACTGGTTCAGGGAGTGGGAGCCCCTCTGTGTGTCTTGCTTGCTCTCTATTTATGCTTTAGATGAAAACAACTTGAGTACACTGAACTTTATTCTTCTTTTTGCTTCTGTTTGTTGGTAGGTTTTTCAGTTTGCAGTGAAAGAGTCACTTATAACAAAACTGCCAACAAACGAATTAATGAATCCCTCCCAGAAGAAGAAAAGGAAGCACAGGCAAGTGTTGGACAAGCTTGTTTTGTTCTTAAAACGCAACCAGATCCGCTGCTTTTTGTGCCAAAGCATTCCCGGTAATCCCCATCTGGCTCCCATCTGCGCGCACGTCCTGCTGTCGCGCAGGGCTGCTGGTGCTGCTGGCTGGGCTCTGGGATCTGGGCTCTGGCCTCTCTCCCCGCTGCTGCCACCCTGGCTGGGAGGCTCTGCGGCCCCGGGCTCGGCCCCGGAGGAGAGCACAGCACGGCGCCTGGCTGCAGCGCAGGAGGGCCGGTACCACTGTCCTGACAGCAGCCTTCGCCTCAGCTCCCTGCCTCACAACCTACTTTTTGTGCACTGATCCCAGTGCGTCCAGTATTATTCTGGCTCCAGCATTTGCCTTAAATAACTTCTGCTTGTAGCTGCGTCGTTCTCATCTTTCTGCGCTCTGTGGCTGGCTGATGGTTATTAATGCATGAAGCTGCCAGACGGCCTTGCTGGAATAATCTGTCTCCTGCTGCCGCGCTGGCCGGCGGTGCTGAGCGGTTGTGGCTGGCTCTTCCCGACGGAGGCTCGCGTGTCCCCTCAGACCCTCTCTGCTTCTCTTCCAGGCTGTGGGCTGCTCACTGCAGGAAGATTCAGCTGAAGAAAGGTAGCGTCCGCTGGCTGCTTCACGCGAGGGTTGCGAGGCCGCTCTCCCGCGGGATCGAGTTCTCCAGCTCTGGTTTGCGCAGAAGGACGGCTGTGTCCTGCTCTCTGGAGCAGCAGCGCAACGGCTCCCGCCAGCCAGGCTCCTTGGGGTGCCGTGGGCCGGCTCTGCTGCCGTGGGAGTCGCGGCCATGCCGACGCTCTCTCTGAGGCTGTGCGTGCGGAGCGGTCTTGCTCCAGCCAGAGCAGAGGCTGAGGTTTGGCGCGCAGCCCCGCTGTGAAACGGGCTGTTGGGTGTGCCGTGTGTTGGGGATCACAACCCTGTGTCTGCAGGAGCTGGGTGCTGCTGGGCTCCCTGCCCTCTGCAGGCAAACAGGGAGCTTGCACCTTCTCTGCTCCAGAGCGCCGGGCGTGTGCCGCTTTTAAACATTTCTGCAAAGGGCAGCTTCTAATCCGGGCATTTCTCCTCCTGTTCCAGATAATTCGCCGACCCAGGTGTACAACTACCAGCCCTGTGACCACCCCGAGCATCCCTGCGACAGCTCCTGCCCTTGCATCATGACTCAGAATTTCTGTGAGAAGTTCTGCCAGTGCAACCCTGACTGTAAGGAGAAACCTAGGACTGTGAGGCAGGAAAGCATCCAGCTCTCCTGACGCAGACCAGAGGGAGGGGGCAGAGCTGGGGCTTGCTGGAGGCCTGCTTTATCCCTGCGTTCGCTGCTCTGTCGGCCTGCGGCAGTGTGATTAGCAATCTGCTGAAGTCCAAAGGGAAACTTCCGCGCTGCCCCGTGACTCTCAGCAGCTGAGAGCCCTCCTCTTGTTAGAGAATGCTCGTCTGCATGTTGGTATTCAGCATCAGCAAGCCGTGGGCGACGCTGCTGGTTCCGTGCGAGCAGGATGTGTGGCCAGTGGTTAGGGTGGGAGTTGGGTCACTGCTCTGCCGTGGTTATTGTTCCTCTCTGGGCTTCCAGTGTTCCTGTGAGTTATGCCAGCTCCTGGGTGCCCAAATTGCCTTGCGCTCACCTTGTCTCGTTGTGTTCTTAGTGAGCACAGTCCTGGTGACTTCGGGGGGCAGGAGGGCGGGCTGGGAGCTCCTGTCTCTGCTGCCCAGAGCAGAGTGGGTGTAGGGCTCTGTATCAGCACAAAGGCACCTTCCTTACGTTGGCAGGGTGGTGGGCAGGCAGCATGGCCCTTGGTCACAGGCTTAGTTCTGTACCTGCTGAGGGCCTGCCGGGGTGAGACCTGGCTCAGGAGGAGCTTCCATGGGGCAGGGACGCTGCGTGGCCTCCCTGTTCTCCGAAAAAAAAACAAAAAAAAAAAACCTCACGGTGCAAAACTGTGGGCTGTGTTGCTGCAGGTCAGAACCGCTTCCCAGGCTGCCGCTGTAAAACCCAGTGCAACACCAAGCAGTGCCCGTGCTACCTGGCCGTGCGGGAGTGTGATCCCGACCTCTGCCTGACCTGCGGAGCTTCGGAGCACTGGGACTGCAAGGTGGTCTCCTGCAAGAACTGCAGCATCCAGCGAGGTCTCAAAAAGGTATCGACAGCAGCGTGGCTCTGGACCGCTGGCAGTGTGCTGGCAGGGTTAGAGCTGATAAACAGAGCTCCTTCTGTGTGGGAGATGGTGTGCGAGCCACCCGTAGCTTCTGGAAGAGAAGCTGCTCTGCTCCAAGCTTCTGTAGCACTTAATCTGGAGTATGGATTATGGACGTGAAAATTGAGAGATGGGAGTTACAAGAGGAAGGGTGAGAGCAAGGCGGTGTAAAAAGTAACTCCAGAGAAAGGTTAGGTCTTCAGTTCTGCTGATCAGGGCAAGGGACTGCGTGTAAAAAAAGACCAAAATTGAAAGATGCAAATTAGTGGGTGTCAACGTGCAGCTCCAGCCTAAAAGCGCTGCGGCCTGTAGGTCTGTAGGGAGCCATGTGTCACCCTAAGCCAGGGGACACTGGGTAGGTACTGGCTCCCCTTTGCTCCTCGACCCCGTGATGGTGGGACTCGGGGTGTGGCAGCCAGCACAGCGCAGCTGTTCCCAGATGCTGCCCTAACCGCGGTGTGTGCGGCCGTGCCGGGAGGTGGGGAGCTGTGCTGTTGCTTTCTGGCCTGCCCGCTGTGCGAGGCGTGATCTGGGGGGCGGCGGGCCTGCCGGGTTACCGTCTCCTTTTTCACCCTGCCTGCAGCATTTGTTGCTCGCGCCATCGGACGTTGCCGGCTGGGGGACTTTCATCAAGGAATCTGTGCAGAAGAATGAGTTCATCTCCGAGTACTGCGGTGAGGTCAGTGCTCCTGCCCGTGCTGTAGCTTCACTTTCACTTCAGGGAAAGTGCTTCCTTCAGCTGCTGGTCCAGTGGGGACAGCAGGGCTTCCCCAGCTCAGCCACAGCCACGCGCTGGCTCTGACCAGGTTTAGAGATTGAATCTTGTATTATTTTGGAACCCATCTCAGCACCTCTAGACCCTCCGCTGTCTAACTGCTCCCCGGGAGCCCAGCTCTTGTTGCTGCTCCCTTCCTGGGAGCCCTGCTGAGCCCCTGCCCGTTGGGGTGGGAGGGCAGAGCGGTGTTTCGGGGAGGTAGGCGAGCGCCGCTCCTCGCAGCGATCCTTGCTGCGCCCCTGGGTGCTGAGCGTCTCTCAAGGCGTTCTCCTTCTCCAGCTGATCTCCCAGGATGAGGCTGACCGGCGAGGGAAGGTCTATGACAAGTACATGTCCAGCTTCCTCTTCAACCTCAACAACGGTAACTGGCCTGGGGCTGCAAGGGGTGGAGGAAACTTGGGCTTCCTGGCAGGGGTGTTGGTGGCTGAGCGGGCAGTCTCAGGCCATCTGTCACCTGAGCAGCAGACCTGTCTTTACAGTTTTTTTCTTGTTTTGTTTCTTTTTTTTTTTTCAATAGATTTTGTTGTTGACGCCACCCGCAAAGGAAATAAAATCCGCTTTGCCAATCACTCGGTGAACCCCAATTGCTATGCCAAAGGTGAGATACCCCTGCCCGGTCAGACTTTGGTGGGGGATGGCTCTCAGGTCCTGCTCAGCTCTGGGATTGCAGCGGATTCTCCGGAATCCCAGGTTGCCCTGTGCCTGTGGGAGCATCAGAACTTCAAAGACCTGGACAAATTCTTCTCCTCTGTGCAGTAAATCACGTTGCTGCTGGTGAGGGCCCCGCCGGGCTCTGCGGTGGCCCTGGTCTCACGAGGAGAAATTGCTGCTAGAGAGGGGCTGGGAGCTCCCTGGGGAGCACCCCCTTCCTGCTCGGCAGGAGTTCGGGCACCGAGCCCCCGGGGGCGGGCCGGTGGCCAGGCAGGGCAAAAGCGCAGCGAGACCTCCTGGCCTAAGCTGGAGCCGCACGTCTCTGATGTCATCTCTCCGCTTGCAGTTGTGATGGTGAACGGAGACCACCGGATAGGGATCTTTGCCAAGAGGGCCATCCAGGCGGGAGAGGAGCTCTTCTTTGATTACAGGTACCTCGGGGTGCGGCCGGCTGGGGACTGGGGTGCAGGACTGACCCCGCTTTCTGCGTGCCTCTTTGTGGGGAGCGCGGGAGGTCATTACAGCTGCTGTGACTTTTCCTGTCTTGTAGGTACAGCCAGGCAGATGCCCTGAAGTACGTCGGCATAGAGAGGGAGACGGATATCATCTAGGCTCTGTGCGGGGCAGTCCCCAGCACGCCTCGCTGCTGCACCTTGTAAGCAATGCCATGTTTGCTTCACGCTGACATGACTGCTGCCGTTCCCGTTGCTGTGTCACAAGTGCTGCTTTCCATCCAGACGCCCAGAGAGACTCAGGGCAGGAGCGGGAGCCGCTGCTGCCAGCCCCGAGCTGAGGCAGGCTCTGGAGCCTTGCTCTGCAGACGATCTCCCGGGCTGGAGGGAGCCTGTGGACCAAGGCAGCTGGAGCTTGAAGAAAAGCTGTGGTGCAGGAGGAGGGACAGCGGCAAATTCTGTCTCTTTCCATTTTCTGCTGGCTGCTGGAAGAACAAGAGGGAGTGAGGTAGCACCTGCACCGAGACCCGGGGCACCGCCGCGCGGCAGAGGGGCTGGTCCTCCTGTCCAGCCCTGTCCCCTGGGTAAGCTCTGGTTTTGGGTGCTACCTCTTGTTTCGTCCTGTTGATGAGGACAGCGACAGGGTTGGAAGCCGTAGAGACGTGACCGCAGCAGTTTCCAGAGCCCACGCTGCTGTCGCTGAGGCTCTGTGTCCCCCTCTGCCCCAGCTGGCTCAGGGACAGAGACGGTCTAGCCGTGGCTGGCGTGGCACGATGCTTGGGGATAGAGAGAGCCGCACTATGCAGAAAGTCACTTTGGGCAGGGACGCCACGGAGCTGGTTGGTGTCACGGGAACGCTGCTGCAAGCACAAAGAGGTGCCAGCGGCAGCAGGAACCTGTGAGCCTGAGGAAGCCCTTCCAGCCTGCGGCCTTTTCTCATGGCTGGTTGGCTCTTATCCCCAGTTGCTCTGCTGCCTGGCCCTTCTGGGACTGGTGCGTGGATGGTTCTGCTGGGCAGGTTTGGGGCTGCACGGGGGGAATTCTGCTGACCGGCTGGGGTTGCACCCAGAGGGGGAAACGGACCTCGGCCACCCGCACCCACGCAGGCACTGCCTGACCAGAGCTAGTTCCGCCACCGTCCTGTGTCAGGATGGTCCCCTTGGGAGCAGCATGGGCTCTGGGTGTGGCGTTGGGCGCTTTTGGAGCCAGCAGAGCAGGTCCCCTCGGGGAAGAACCTTTTGTTGCACAGGACTTTTTGAATGTTGCCGTGCTGAGGTTTGAACGGGCGCAGCAGACCTGCCGCTGCCTGCAGTGAGCCAGGGAAGGCTCCTCAGAAACCTGCCTTGGGGTTTCCGACACCGTGGCCCTGGGGGTAAAGGGGAAAATGTTCTCTGGCAGGGTGAGGTTTGGCCTTAGCATCCCATGCAAAAAGAAAAAAAAGCACTTTAATCCCTCTCAGCTGGGCCCCGTGTACTGCACGGGGGGTGGAGGGGACCGCAGGCGTCGGAGAGGGCTCTTGTCCCTCAGCAGCACCTTTGCAGGGATGCTGCTGCAGGCCTGGGACAGGGCAGCTGGGTGGGGGGGCTCTGCCCTGAGCGGGACGCGGGGTGAGCTGAAGGATGGGGCTGTCCCCTCAGAGCCACGTATGCTCCCGGCCGGCCGGGTGCTGGAGGGGGCTGCGCCGGGCACGGCATGGGGCTGTCCGAGGGCGAGGAGAGCCCGGCGCTGCGGGCATCAACGCTGGGCTCCCAGGACAGCACCGCAATGGTTCCTCCAACGGGGAGCCCCACTGATCACCCGCTTCGGGGGACAGCGGTGCAGAGGGCGGGTGGTGTTTGAGGGCACCACCGTGGGTGAGCAGCTCGTTTGGGAACCAAGGGGCTCCCACACGGACCATGAACGCAGAGTGGTGCTGGGTCCATCCGGGGAGCCCAGCGCTCCCTGGCACGGCCCACGCCATGCCTTTCCCAGCCTCCCAAGGCTGCCTGTCCGTCCTTCCTGCTGTCTGTGATGCCTTCCCGGGGCTCCGAGGGGTTTGGGTCTGTCTAGAGCAGCGCTTGTACTCTGGCACCTGCCTGAGCCCCGCTCCCCGTCGCCTCCCGCCACCTCCGGCTTGCCCTGGCCCTGCTCTCGGCTCAGCGTCCTCCGCACCTTGGCCCTATCTGCACTATGCCAGGCTTGTGTCTGTGGTTTGTTGACAGTGAATAATGCACTTTAAAAATAACGTGGCTTGTAGCCTTTGTCATAATAAAGTGGTAGCAAAAACCCTCCCGTTGTCTTGCTGGCCTCTGTGACCCCAGGGGAGCGGCTGGCAGCGGCCAATTCCCTGCACCCCGGAGCCCAGCCGGGCTTGTGAGCGTCCCAGTGCCGCCAGTTGCCCCAGTCTGCGCTGGCTCAGGGCGGGGAGGTGCAGAGGTGCGTGGTGGCAAGAGCGGGGTGTGTTTGGGTGTGTAGGAGCGTGGCAGCGGTCTGAGCTGCATCCAGCCTCGGCACTCTGCATCCCGCATCCCGTTTCGGGAGTGGGAATTGCTGTCGTCTGTGCGAGTCCCTGCGCTGGGACGCAGGCTGAGCCGCGGGGACGGGAGAGGAGCTGCTGCCCGTGCGCAGCCAGGCTGCCGAAGCGAAGGCTGGGAGTGTCAAACGCCGTCGTTCTGCCTTTATTTGAGTATCTTCACATCTCATTCAACAAAACAGGATTTTTAAAAATAAAGTGCCCAGTGGAGCTAGGCCTTTGGCTAGATAAATGCATTTCTGTAACGTCGTCTTACCACAACACAGCGAGTAAACGGGAGCTTTCTCTGGGCTGGAGGTGATCAGCAGGACCAACAAACTACAGACCACGTACCACGCCACGCGGAACGTAACACCCGACGGGAGCTTCCGTTTGGATTTTTATACAAACCGATAGAATAAAAAAAACCCAGAGTGTAGTAGAATATCCAGCGACAACACCAACAACAAAAAAAAAAATGGTAGAAAGGCTCCGTACCTGATCGTATGAAAGCAGCATCTCAGCAAAGTGCAGCGGCGTCATGCGCGGCAGCGGCGGCCGTCGCCCGCATGGGCAGGGTATTGCTGGGCGCGCCCGGGGCCGTGGCCCGGGCTGGGTATTGCGTGGCTTCCGTCGTGGCTCTGGCTAAGCGAGCGAAGCAGCGGGTAATCTACGCGCGGGCGTCGCTACCGGGGTGGCTTGCTCCCCGGAGAAAGGGAGGGTGGGCTGCCCGCCGCCCACCCCGAAGTGCCCCGCCAGGATTTGGGCGGCTGGCGGGACGCAGCAGCCTGCCTCCGGCGCGGGGGGGCTGCGGCAAGCCCCGGGGCGAGCGGGGCTGGAGCTCGGTGGGGTCGCGGCCGCGCTCCGGGGGCCGGGTCGGTGGCGGCCGCGGGGAGCAGGTGGCGGTCGGTGCGGTGCGGTCCGGTCTGGTCCGGAGGTGGGTGTTGGCAGTTCAGGTGTGCTCGGCCCTTTGGTCCCGCGACGCTCGCTCAGCCCCAGGGCGGCTCCCAGGGCTGCGGGGGCTGCGAGCCCGTCCCACCCCCGCCCCCGGTCCCCGTTAGTCCGCTTTCGCCTCCTCCAGGATCTGGGGCAGGTTCTGGTCCTTGCGTGCCGACAGCGGTTTGGCGGCGCCGCCGTAGTCCTGCACGGCCTTGGGCTCGTTGGTGTGGTAGGAGCCCTTGTAGCGGTGGTAGTACAAGTAGAGCAGCACCAGCAGCCCCCCGAGGAGCAGGAGCAGGAAGGTCACGACTGCGGGGGAGAGGCAGCGGTGAGGGGCTGGGGAGGGGTCGGGGTGGGGGTCGCAGAGGTGGGGGACACAGCAGCTGAATGCTTCACTTACACCCGATGATGATCCCGATCCAGCCGTCGTCGTGCACGTGGGGGAACTCTGCAGAGACGAGAGCGGGTGGCTGGGACCGGGCTGGAGCATCCCCGCTGCAGCCGGCAGTTGCCGGGGGTGGGGGGGGGCTCTCTCCCCACTGGGGTCCCACCACGGCACCTACCTGTGCCCATGTACCAGGGGTCCATCTCAGGGGGGATGAGGATGGTGGTGAGGGGAAGCATGGAGGCGCAGCTCGACTCCACCAGCTCCCCCCGGATGCTGTAGGGCCGCACGACGCTGGTGGGGCGGAAGATGGCTTTGAGGGGGACGAGGCTGTTGAACTTCACCCCGGAGAGGCAGCCGGAGAAGCCGGGTGTGTTGTAGCGCTGGATCTCGGGGTCGATCACGCCGGTCTCTGTGGGAGCGCGGAAGGAGAAGGCTCATCCCCCGTGGGGGGCAAGGACCGCGCTGGGCAGAGGAGACCCCGGCGCTGGAGGGGACGGCGAGGGCAGGACCCAGCTCACCCATCACGCGCCCCAGGTACAGGTTTTTGGGCGAGTCCAGCTTGCTGTCCACGAACAGGGAGAACTGCTGCTCCATGACGGGGAGATAATCCACCTGGGGGGCAGATACACGGCCTCAGCGCCCACCGAGCCTCCTCCGCCTCCCGCCACCCTGCCCGTGCCCCCTCCCAGCCCGGCCCCCAGCCCCACAGCCCCCTACCTGGGTGTAGAGCGTGCGGTGCAGGCGGGTGATGTTGACGCGGTGGGGCCTTCCGTCCGTCACCGGTTTGGTGGTGAGGGCGAAGACGTAGGGGCTGGTGCCCAGCTGGTAGCGCAGCTGCAGGCTCCCTGCGGGCAAAGCGGGGCCGTCAGCGCTGTCGGGGCGAGCGCAGCCCCTCCGTGGGGCTGGTGACCAGCACCAGAGAGGGAGGAGGGTCCCGTGGGGTCCCCACAGGCTCTGCGCTTGGGCGGCCCTGCCCTCACCATCATCCTTGATGAGCACGGCCATGTAGTCCTTGACGAAGGAGCTGACGTAGAGCAGCACGGCGGGTGCCGAGGTGGTGCTGAAGCTGAAGCTGACCTCCTCGCTGGTGAGGTTGTAGCCGGGCAGGGGCTGCCAGGGGCTGCTGACGATGCTGGCGAATTCGCGGGCGGCGTACAGCGCCATCGGCAAGATGTTGTACCGCACCCAGGTGCCCTCCTCGAAGTACCCGCCGATGTCTGCGGGGCAACCGCGGGGTGACGGGAGCGCCGGGTCCTCTCCCTCATCCCGGCCCCGGGAGGGTCCCCGCTGTCGGCGCGGGTGGGCGCAGCCGCTCACCGTGGTTGCAGAAGGGCCCGTCGAAGGCGGAGACGCTGCAGTTGCAGCTGTAGTGGCTGTAGCGCTCGACGCAGAGCCCGCTGTTCTGGCAGGGCACCGGCGGGTCCTGGCAGTGGCCGGTGCAGTTGACCCGCACGCCCTCCGTCTCGTTGGCTTTGCCCTCCAGGTTGAGCGTCACCCCGTTCATCCGCAGCCCCCGCAGGCACCCCAGGAACGGGCGCAGCTTGTGCTCCGCCGCGCCTGCAGCGGGGCCGAGACTCAGCGCCCTGCAGCACGCAGGGGGACCAGAGGACGTGGGGACACAGGGACGCAGCCCGGGGGGTCTCACCGACGTAGAGGGGCCTGTCAAAATCCAGGCGGACGAAGCTCTGCGGCGGGGCCGGCCGCACCACCCACGGCAGCTTGTCCACCCGCAGCCGCGCCAGCTTGACGTTGAGCTCGGCCTTCACCTGGTGCCACTCGTCGTCGTTCCAGGGCACCGCCGACCGCACCGTCAGATTCTCGTCCCCGTTCCCGATGTCGTAGGCGAACACCACGTCCCTCGTGGCTGCGGGGGATGCGGTGTCGGGAAGGGCGCCCAGTCCCGCCGCCCCCCGTCCCTCTGCTCCCCCCGCCCGCCCGTACTGTTGAGCTCGACGCGGATGTAGTTTCGGGAGCCGGGGTTCTCCAGGAAGACGCCGGACAGGGCGGTGGTCTTGAAGTAGAAGGAGATATCGAGGCTGTGGTTGGCCTGGAAGGTGGGGAAGAGCAGAGCTGCGCCCCGGTTGAAGGAGACGGTGTTCCAGGTGTTGCCTGTGGGGAGCAGGAGGAGCGGTGAGGGACGGGCACGGACTCTCCGTGGGCACGGGATGCCCGCAGGCGGGGGACGCTCCACGGATCTGGTCACTCACGGTCTCCGTAGCACCGCAGGGGACCCAGCAGGAACTGGGCTTCAGAGCCGGAGCGGTTGGTGTCTCCGACCACAACCTGGGTGACGGGCAGGTGGTCCACGAAGGTCAGCAGACCCTTGTCTGTCCTCCTGCAAATGGAGCGCAGTTCAGAAGGGCCGTGAGGGGCTTCTGCCCCTTCACCAGCCCCCCCATCCCACCGGAACCCCTGCCCGAACCCCCCTGAGCCTCACCACAGCGCATGGTCGGCGTCGCAGTTGCAGAAATACTTGGGGTCGGCGCAGTTCTTGTCCAGCCCGCAGGCGCAGCGCTGGATGCCGGGCCGCGAGCCCCCCCAGTAGTAGTGCCGCTCGTCGTGTCGGCCCATCCAGAAGCTGAAGGGCAGCCCAGCTGCGGGCACAGAGGAGGGTGAGGACATGGACCCACCGCACGACTGCACGGCACGGCCCCCCGACACGGCCCCGCTCCCCCCCGGCGCTCACAGGGGGTGTTGAGCAGGCGGGAGTTGTAGCAGTGGAGCTCGATGCGCTGCTCGCAGTACTCGGAGGCGTTTGCCAGCGCCGAGACCTCGGCCCAGGAAGCGTTCCAGTACTCCACGGCACCCAGGTAGGGCTGGTCCACGCTGGAGCCCGTCACCCGCGTGGCATAGTGGCGGTTGTGCCGGATGATGGTCCACGCTCGGTCCTCTGCGGAGGTGGGGGGTGCTGCTAGGACCGGGATGCCCCCGCTCCCTCCATCCTGCTCCGGCCCTGGTCCCTGGGGCACCGGGCAGAGGGACCCCCACGCCGCCCCCACCTCGGATGTCGCAGTACACCGTGAAGGGTTTGAGCGGCCCGCTGCCGTCCGGGTCGATGGTGTAGTTCCCTGAGGTTTTCCCGCTGACCCGGTAAGCGTCGCACGACTCCTTGTAAAGGGCTGGAAAAGGAAAATGGGGCTGGGGGGTCGGCGGGAGGGGGACAGCAGGCAGCAGGAGGAGCTGTGGGCATCCGCGAGGCTCCGGGCTTACATTTGTGGCAGGTCTCCCCCTTGTACCCCGTCAGGTCGCAGATGCACATGAAGTCGTCCCAGGACTGGACGCAGCGACTGTCGTGCTCGCAAAGGTTGGGGGTGCACCTGAGGGGGCAGAGGGCTCCTGTCCCGGCACCAGCACAGCCCCCCGGCCCCCGCTCGCTCCCAGCCGGCGCCCCTGTCCCGACGGATACCTGTCCGCGATGCCGCAGACGTTGAAGAACACGTTGAAGTACTGTCCCAGCCGGTGCTGCACCAGCAGCTCCACGTCCACGGGCTGCATGTCCACGTTCAGCATCTGCAGGCAGCCGTGGAAGGCCGTCTGGTTCGACCAGCAGCCGGTGACCAGGCCTGGTTTGGGGCACCCTGCAAGGCACAGTGAGGTGAGCAACCCCCCTCAGGCACCCATCACCCCGGCCCCCGCCCCGCTGCCCACCTCCGAAGAAATACTGGCTGCCGGTGCGGAGCTGGAAGGGGTGCGCCACCCGAAACTCGGCGCCGTCATCATCGTCGATGGTCACCACGGCCGAGCCCTCCCGCGCCACCAGCTGCACCGAGTGCCAAAAACCGTCGTTCAGGCGATGCCCTGCGCGGGAGAGGAGGGTGTGTGGGCAGGC
>WHYT01000740.1:56399-71867 GCA_009806455.1 Tetrax tetrax
ACCTGCGCGCGCCTCCGCCCGGCAGATGACGCAAGCGGCGGCCCCGCCGCCCCGGGCGCGCTGGCTCCGCCCCGGGCCGCGCGCGGCGATTGGCGGCGGCCGGTGACGCGCCCGACCCGGCCCGCCTGAGGCGGCGGCGGGGCCGGTCCCGGTCCCGGTCCCGGTCCCGGTCCCGGTCCCGGTCCTGGTCCCGGCGGCGGCGGCCGGTGCGCGGCGTGGGCGGGCCGATCCCGTCCCGGTCCGGTCCCGGTCCCGGTGGGGCGATGCCGTTCCCGGGCGGGCTGTGGTGG
Source organism: Tetrax tetrax (assembly GCA_009806455.1). NCBI lineage: Eukaryota > Metazoa > Chordata > Aves > Otidiformes > Otididae > Tetrax > Tetrax tetrax. The sequence continues at coordinate 56,690 of WHYT01000740.1, forward strand.
CTGCTCTGCTGCCGGCAAGGCTTCACGCTGCTGCGGCGGGACTACGGCGAGGCGGACCGGGAGGCAGACGGCGAGGCCGAGGAGGAAGAGGAGGAGGTGTCCTTCGAGCTCCGCGCCCACGGAGACCAGGTGGGGCCGGCAGCGGCGACGGGACGGGCACGGCGCGGCGGGACCGGCTCTGCCCGGCTCTGCCCGGTCCCCCCACCTCCGGTCCCCGCCGCCCCGACGAGCGTGGACGCTGCCTGCCCGGGGGCGTCCCCGCCGCCAGCCGGGGGGTCCCCGCGTGGGGTGTGGGGGGGTCGGCCCGGCGGGTGCGGGGCAGCGTCTGGGCCGGCTCTGAGAGTCCCGGGGCCCGCGGGGAGGAGCCGGGGGAGCGGAGCCCGTGCTGGCGCGGCGGCGGTGGGACCCGGGCGCGCGTGGGGTGCGGGGCCGAGGGGCTCGCCCTGTGGCACTGCGGAGGGACGGGTTCCTGGGCACCGGCCGCGGCCCCGCACAGGCTCACCGGCGGAGGCCGGGGCTGCTCCCCGCACACGGCACCCCCGGGAGCACGTGCGGGGCGGTGCGGGGAGCAGGGCCCGGCTCTCCCCGCTCCGGCTGCTTCCTCTGCTCGGGGAAGCGGAGCGGCGGAAACCGGCTCTTCCTCCGGCCGGGCTGCGTGGGGGTGGGCTGAACCCCGGCTCCCGGCGGCTCTCCTCCTGCACCCGGAGCCATGGGAGTTGGTGACAGCCCTGTCCCCCTTGCTTGCGACCCCTCTGCGGCACGGCCCTGCTGCCGGGGGGCTGCCCTGGCTGCACGGGACTGAGGTGGCCCCGAGCCCCCCGCACCGGCTGTCCTCAGCAGCCGGTCCCCTTCCCCAGCCCCGCGGGATGGTGAGCAGTGGCGGGGCTGGAGCTGGACCCACGGGCACCGGTGGCAGTGCCAAGGGCATGGCAATGGTAGGAGCCATCTTTGGGCTTCCTGCGTCCCGTGGGCCACTCTGGCTCCGGAGGTCTGGGCTGGCACGGGCAGTGGTGACGCCAGCTCTCAGGGGAGCTCTTTGCCGTGGCTGGAGGGTCCTCGGAAACCCGCAGCGCCGGCCGCCCCTTCCTGGGAGCGTGGGAGCAGTTGCCCTGGCCCTGCTGCTGCGACTCCTCTAGTTTATTTATATCCCTGAGAAGGAGCCGGCTGCCACTGCCGCCTCTTCCTCCCGCGGGCCACAGCCAAGGAGCTGGACACTGTCTCCGTGCCCGCAGCCACACATGAGAGCACCCAGAGCTCCCCAGCTCCCCAGCAGCGGCCTCGGCCGCGGGACGGTCGCAGGAAGAGCTGGCCCTGTGCTCGGGCGCCGGCGCTGCGCAACAGGTGCCCTTAATGCCACGGGTCAGCAGCGCCCAGCCCTGCCCCGCAGTGCAGCCGTACCTGCAGCGGCTCCCCCCTCCCCGCCGCTATTTTTAGCAGCCGTCTCTTTCTTGGCGTTTCGTGGCGCGCTCTTGCCTGTTGCACCTCCGACTGCCCTGTTGGGCCGCAGCTGGCGGGAGCACCCGCGCATCTCCCGGGGCAGCGTCCACCGGCACCGCTGCCGCCGCCCCACACCCCGCTCTGCCGGGGCACCCTGCCCGACGCGGTGCCTGCCTGTGCCTGGGCTCTGCCTCGTGTCCCAGCACGTGTGCCGGGGTCATCACGTGAGCGGCCCCGTCGACGTCAAGTTGTGCTGCGCGAGGAGGAACCGGCCCCTGTCCCGCTGCGGGGCCAGGGACTTCCCTGTGCCGCGTCCCACCGCCGCGGGCAGGAAGTCAGCGGCCCCATTACAATGGGACTTTGTGCCGTAAGCGTATTACTCAGCACTGACCTTGTGCAATTCTGCACGGTATTCAGCCTGCCGGGTCAGCTGAGGATACACGGCCAGCGTGCCCGGTGGCTGTCCCCGCGCCCCTGGGGTGCCCCAGCTGCAGCCCAGGCTCCTGCGCGGCTGTGGAGGGCACTGGGGCTCCCTGCTCCGTGGCGGCAGGACGCGAACCTGTCCGTCTGGGCCTGGAGCTGGGCTGGTGAGGAGGCGAGCAGGGGGACATTTGGGGGTGCCAGGCTGTGACAGTGAGGCTGAGACCTCTCCTTCCTCCCCAGGGGTCCCTGGAGGTGAACCTGACCCAGCCCACCCGCAGCAGCAGTGGCTCGGAGCGGTGAGTGACCCCCTGCCTCTGGCCTGTCGAGCATCTCATCGCATCCCTCGTGTGGTGCCGGGGGAGCTGGGGGGCCTGGCGTGCCGTGCGAGCGTGCACTGGTGCTGGTGTGTGCCGTGCCGTCCTGCCCGTGGGGCTGGCACCGCGCTGTACCGGTCCATCGGCTAGAGCAGGGGACGGCAGAGCCGGGACTGCTGTGCTATCCCCATTCCCGGTACATCCTCGGGCACGTGTCCATCCCTCTGCGCCGCCGGATGGCTTGGCTGCCGCAGGCTTAGCCGACGTGGGCCATGCGTGGCCCCTCCTGTGCCAGGAGGCTCTGCCGGGCCATGTCCACCGGCGGAGGCCATGCCCTGGGACGGTGCGTGCCCAGGGAGATAGAATGCCGGGGCACAGGGGCTTGCTTGCTCCCCATCCTCCCAGTGCCGACGCCGCTGCCAACATTCCTTCCTGGTTGTTCATTTTCCGAATTCCTTGGCAGGGCCGCGACTGCAAACAGCTTATTTTTAGCAAGGGTCATCTGCACCCGATGGCTCTGCCGTGTTCCCACCGTGGGGTTGTGGGGTGCCCAGAGCCCCTCGAGACGCGTCTCAGCCTGGCCCCAGGGCCAGTTCCCTGCTCGGGGGCTGTGGGAGGCACTGGCGGGCTCAGCCCCGTGTCGTCCCCAGGTCCCTGCTCGTCGCAGAGGAGATGCGCAGCCTCATCGTGGAGAAGGGCCCGGCACCGGTGGAGGATGACCCCGATGCTCTCGTGAAAGGTGGGCACGGGGGGCCTCTGTCCTCGGAGCAGCCAGGGCACAGCCAAGACTGGCAGGATGGTGCCCCGGCTGTGGCTGGATCCCGTCCCGGAGGGGCAGGGGGAACTGGCTGGACTGGTGCCCGGCAGACCCTGCCCTGTGCCAGAGAGCTGGCGGGGTGGATGGTGCCAGCGGCGGGGGCTGAGGCTTCCCCTTCCCAGGCTGGCTGCAGCGGGACGTGCGGGGCGGCGTGAAGACCCCCTGGATCCGGCCTCGGAAGTACTGGTTTGTGCTGACGCCCGACTCCCTGGACTACTACAGCAGCAACGAGAAGGGGGCCCGGCGGCTGGGCTCCCTCGTGCTCACCAGCCTCTGCTCCGTGCTCTGGCCGGACAAGCAGACCTACAAGGAGACGGGTAAGGCGCCCGCGCCCCTCGGTCGGACCGCACCTCTGCAGCCCCCCCTTCATGCCCTGCGTCACCCTCCCATCCCTGGGAGGCTCCCGTCGCCTGGAGAAGGGGCTGTGCCGAGCCCCGGGGCGCTGAGTGTCCCGTCTGGGGCGGGTGCGGGTCCTTGGGGTGCAGCGGGTGAGCTGTCTGTCCCTCGCAGGCTACTGGAGCGTGACGGTGTTTGGCAGGAAGCACTGCTACCGCCTGTACACGGAGCACCTGAACGAGGCCGTGCACTGGGTGTGCGCGGTGCAGAAGGTCATCGACAGCAAAGCGCCCGTCCAGACGCCCACCCAGCTGCTCATCCGCGACATCGAGGTGAGCCCCGTGGCGCAGCGCCGGGACGGACGGTCGGGGCCCCGTGTGCCGTGCGGCGGCGGTGGGTGCCTGTGCCGGGCGCTCGGAGCCGGGCGGCCCCTCTGTAGCTGCTGCTGTCGCTTCGCCCTCGCAGGAGCACTGCGGCAGCCCCGAGGTCCTGGAGCAGATTTACCGCTGCAACCCCATCCTGCGCTACACCAGCAGCCCCCTCTACGCTCCCCTGCTGCCCTTCCCCTACAGCAGCCTGGACCAAAGCGGTGAGGGGCGGGCGGGGGGGCACAGAGCCTGGTCCCGTGCCCCGGGGCTGGCGGGAGCGATGGCTGGGCAGGATCCGGCCCCGGGTGCAGGTACAGCACCTGGCAGGAGGAACCTGGGGAGACCCATGGAGCTGTTAACCCCCGTCCTGTCCCGCAGCCCCCGGCCCCCGCAGCTACACCACGCTCCGCGACGAGGCCGTGAAGCTCTTCAACTCGCTGCAGCAGCTGGAGTCGGAGCGGGACCCGGTGCCGCTGATGCAGGGCGTCCTGCAGACCTGCCTGGACCTGCCGCCGCTGGTGGACGAGATCTACTGCCAGCTGGTGAAGCAGACGACGGAGCCGCCGGCGCCGGGCGGGCAGGGCGACCTGCACTACTGGCAGCTCCTCACCTGCATGAGCTGCACCTTCCTGCCCTCCCCGCCCGTCCTGCGCTTCCTGCGCTTCCACCTGGACAGGCGAGTGCCGGCGGAACCACCGGGCATTGGCTGCGGGCAGGGAGCTCGCTGGGCACTGGGCCTTTGTGGGGTCAGCGCCACCGTGACCCTCCTGGCCTCTCCGGCAGGACAGAGAGCCGGTTCCCGGGCTCGGAGATGGCCAAGTACGCCTGCTTCATCCGGGAGGCGCTGGGGAAGACGAAGGGGCGGGAATGCGTGCCCTCCCTGGAGGAGATCCTGGTGCTGATGCGGCGGCAGGAGATGATCTGCACCGTGCACTGCCCCGGGGCGCCCGCCTGCAGCGTGGCCATCAGCTCCCACACCACGGCCGAGGAGGTGAGGGGCCGCATCCGCGCTGGGCAGGGGGCTCGGGACGTTTCGGCACGCAGGGTTGGGTGGGTGGCATGTCGTGGAAAGTGGGGGTTCCCGTGGGTTTCTCCCAGCTGAGCCGCGGTGGAGGGGGGCTGGGGGCCTTTGCCCGCCGTGACCTGTCTGTGTCCCTTCGCAGCCCTGAGCGCCGCGGCCAGGGACGCGCGGTCACCGTCGGTTGCCTTTGTCTCGCCCCAGGTGGCCCAGGAGCTGGTGTCGCGCCTGGGGCTGTCCCAGAGCCCCAACCTCTTTGCGCTCTACGAGCAGTCCCGGCGGCGGGAGCAGCCCGTGCGCAGCGCCACGCTGCTGGCCGACGTCCTCACCAGGTTTGAAAAGTAAATGTCCCGCTCTGCTGCCTACGGGGGAGAGGGACCGGGGGGGCCGTGGGCGGGAGGGGACGGTGCCGGGGGACCCCCTGCACCCACATTGATGGGGCTGATCCCTTCTGCTGCAGCCTGGCAGGGGAGGAGCAGGAGCAGGACCCGCCGTGTCGGCTCTGCTTCAAACACTACGGCTTCTTGGACACGGACAACGTCCCGCGCGACAGTCTGGAGTTCGCCCTCCTCTTCGAGCAGGTGAGAGCCGCGCCGTGCCGGGGTGGTTGTGCCGTGGTGGCCGTGCCGTGCCGTGCTGTGCCGGCTCACCTTGCCCTCCCGCAGGCGCACGAGATGGTGCTGCGGGGGTACGTGCCCACGTCGGAGGAGACGCTGCAGACGCTGGCGGCGTTGCGCCTGCAGAGCCTCAACAGCGACTTCTCCACCCACGCCCCCTTCCCACGCCTGGAGGAGCTCTTCCCCCCCCACGTGCTGCACGCCCGCCTGCCGGCCCCCCGCCGCCGGACCCCCGCCAAGTGCCGGGGGGCTCGACTGCGCGCAGGGCTGCTGGCCGGGGGGCTCTGGGGGCAGGCGCTGGCCAAGCAGCGGGCGGAGCGGGACCAGCGCCTGCGGGGCCGCCTGCGGGAGGAGGGGGCCAGCACCATGGCCGCCATCGTGGAGAAGTGGAAGCTGCTGCAGGGCATGGGCCGGCGCGAGGCCATGGCCGCCTACGTGGCGCTGGTGCGGGAGTGGCCCGGCTTCGGCTCCACGCTCTTCGACGTCGACCTTCAGGCGGTGAGGCCCTGGCGAGACGAGGGCAGCGGGCAGCCCTGGCAGCAGGCAGCCCTGACGCCCCTCTCCCTGCAGAGCCCGGTTGGGGCCGGAGCCCAGCGGCTGTGGCTCGGCATCGGCGCCAAGGCCGTCTCGCTCTACAAGCCAGGGGAGCCCGAGCCCTTGGACAGCTTCTGCTACGGCCGCATCTCCTCCTTCGGCGCCTCCGATAGCAGCACCTTCCGCCTCTCCGTGGAGGACCGGGACCTGCTCTTCGAGACGTCCCAGGTACAGGGCAGCCGTCCCTCCATCCCTCCATCCCCCCAGGAACCGGGTGCCCCGGGCTGACCCGGCGTTGTCCCCTCTCTGCCCCACAGGTGGACGAGATCGCCCAGCTCCTCAACACGTACCTCGCCTCCACGGCTGCTCGGCGGCCACCCCGGTCCCAGGAGCCGGCCACCAGCCCCTCAGACCCCGCTGCGCCGCCCCAGGGGCTCTGCCCCACGGCAGGACCCTGGCAGCACCGGCCGCCCGTGAGTCCTTTCCACAGTTAGCTCTGCAGCCGCCGTGGCCGCGCAGGGTGCTCCCGACGGACGGCGTGGGGAGGGCGGGCGGCCTGGCAGCGAGCGACAGGTCTGTGCTGGTCCCCAGCCGCTCTCCGGAGCAGGGGGACAGGGGCTCGTGCTCCTTGCGCCGCCATTGCCTTTCTGGTGATTTCCTTAATTTATTTCCAAACGCCTGTGTCCCTCCACGTTTCCCAGCACTTTCCCTGGAGGGCAGCGGGACCACCGTGCTACGGTCCCCTCGCTGCCCCCAGGCCTGTCCCCGTCCCCCGCACCCCGGTGCCTTCGCCTCCAGCACTCGTGCTGACTGGCAGCTCTGCCTGCGCCCTGCCTCTTGCCGCCCCAGGGGCTTTGCCCGGGGCAGAGGGTGCCGGGCAGCGGTGCTGTGCCGTCGTCTGTCTGTCCGTCCGCTGAACCCACCTCCCCCCCACCACCCCCTCCTTGGAAAGCTGCGGGCGGCTTTTGGCCGAGCCGCCTCGGGGACCAGCGGGCTCCTCCTGGCCGAGTGGCCAGGCCCCGCTGCTTCGCAGTGGCCCCACGGCACAGGGGCGGCCGGCGGCTGGTACGGCTGGGGCTCGGCTCCTCAATGTTGCCTCTGTAAAGTTTGTCGGTTCTGTCTTGGGGAGGGAAGGGGGGGGGAGGTTGGTTGGTTGGTTGTTTTTCTAAATAAATGCACAGAGGAAAGGCTGGGCCTCCTGTCCCGGCGCTCGGCCCGCAGCGGGAGGCAGGGACAGTCCGGTCCCCGGGGCGGCGAGGAGCAGCACAGCGTGTCCTTGGGGGCAGGGACCGCTGTCCCTCCGGCCAGGGCTGGGAGCAGGGCTGCTCGCTGCGCCCTTTGGCATTTCATCAACAGCACAGGCCGTGCTCCAGCTCCGCTGCCAGCTCCCCGGCACCCCCTGGCACTGGCCGCCCCGGCCGCGGGCGCCTCTGCGGGGCCGGTGCCAAAGAGGGCGTGGGAGCCCGCGCTGCCATGGCGGGCGGGTATTTTTAGCTTGCTGCTCTGTGCCACAGGGTCAGAGGAAAAGGCTAATTCTCACCTTGGGCTGCCTGGGCTTGGGCCAGCGCCAGCACTGCCCCACACCCCGTCCCTCGCAGCCTGACTCACGCGGGGCAGGACCAGAGCTGCTGCGCAGCCGCCTGCGCCCCCCGCACCAGCCGGCCCGGAGCCCGCGTCCTTCCCAGCAGTGCCATCCTCTGCCTCGGATGCAGAGCGGCGAAGGCAACCCCAGCGCCTCCGCGGCCTCGCCCCTGTGAAACATTAACCTGGGCACCCGCACGCTCCGCGGGCAGGGCGGCGCTGGCTCCGGTCGGCTGCGCCGGCAGGTCCTTCCAGTGTTTCTGGCTCTGCCGCAGCTCAGGCAGCACGCTGCCGGCTGGCACCCGGCCGGGGCAGGGCCGGCCCCGCGCACCGCAGGGAGGTGCAGGTGAGCGGCGGGCACGGTTTGGTGCTCCCACCGAGCCGGGACGCCGTTGGGCTGCGGCTGCGGCCAGCTGGGCAAGGTGAGCGCTGGCCCTGGCAGATTTGCAGCCGTTTCTCTGCCTGGCTGCTCACTGTAGGAGCCCCGCAGGCAGCGTCAGTGCAGGAACAGCCTTTATTAAAGCAAAATAACCTACAAAAATAGAGATAACAGCCTGTGCCCCAGGCCTGATCTGGCAAAGGCGGAACAAGGCTCCTGCCCAGGGCAAGGACTGGCTCAGCCACACAGAGCCTCTGGCCCCAGGGGTCGCGTGCACCCAACGCTTTGGGCCAGGCCCGTTCCGAGCCCCTGGGTTCGCTCTCCTCCTCCTCCAAGCGAGCGTTGCTCCCCACGGGTGGAGATTCCCTACCAGCACAGCGCGCAGCTGCCCCCAGTCCTGTCCTGGGCCAGGGCACGTGGTGGAGCGGAGGCTGTCCCCCGCCAAGGGTCTTCAGGGGCAGAGCCGCTTCCGCTGAGGAGCGCAGCGTGTGTGGGTGCTGCCGGCGCGAGGACTCCACCGCGGCCGGGCAGCGCTGAGGGGTGCTAAAACGTGGGCACGGCAGAGACAAGCCCCGCCGGCGCGTGTGGAGGTGGCCGTGGGACCCTCCCGTCCCCTGGCAGGCCCCTCACTGCTCCTGTGTGCCCCAGGAGATGTAGTCGGGGCGCGTGGCGGCGTGGTACTCGTCGATCAGCTGCTGCACGATCTCCCGGGAGTTGTCCAGCTCGTCAAAGTTGTCCTTGAAGATGTCCTCCTTGCGGAACTGCTCCAGGAAGGCCTCCCGCTTGCGCAGCTTGTCGTACTGCCGGCACGTCCGCTCGAACAGCTGGAGAGCAGAGAGCAGCAGTCAGATGGGGACCAGAGCTCCCCGGGGACGCCGTGGGGCAGGGCGAGGCCCAGCCTCCCCAGGCTGCTGCTACCCTGCCCCCAGCCAGCGCTCGGGATCAAGCTCACGCTTCCAAGGCTGCCTTTGGCCAGGGAGAGGGTATCCCGCTGCAGCCTGCTCCTGGTTGAATGGCACCAGGGGTGCAGCAGGACTGCCAGCACCCCCGGAGCAGACCCCAGCGCGGCTGCGCCCCAGCTGGGAGCTGCCCATCCTCCCCTCACCCCGCAGGCCCTGCTGCGGCTTTGCGAAAACCCCAGAGAAGACGTTTTTGCGACCGAAAGGAGCTGCAGCTGCCGGTCCATGGTGTAGAGGGAAGGCACTCACCGAGGAGATGTTGGTGTGGTTTGCCATCATGAGGCCGCTGACACGGTGTGCGGACGGCAGGTAGGGGGACTTGCGGGACAAAGCCACCTGGATGCTGGCAGGACCCCAGGGGATGAAGTTGGCCAGTTTCCTCTCCCGGATTCGCTGCAGACTCTTGTGAACCTGGCAGGATGAGAGCAGCAGGGTGATGGGCAACGCAGCCTGGTCCCAGCAGACCCAGGAGCTGCTCCTCACACAGCGTTACGGCCTCGGGAAGGTGGATTTCAGCAAAGGGCAGGTAGGGAAGCTCCTCACGGCAAGGGACCAGCGGCCTCTCCATGAGGCCAGGCCCCACACGGGAGCAACTCGGCGCCAGGCACCGCTCGGTCTCGCCCCAAGGTGCCCACACAAGAAGATGGTGCCATGTCCGTCAGCATCTGGAATGGCTGGGAGAGCTCACCTGCGTAGGATCCACCTCCCCCTGGATGATGTTGAGGATGGCGATGTAGCAGTGGTTGGTCTGCCTGTCTCGCCCCGTGGACACCATCACGTTTTTAGGCTGCAGCAATCTTCTCATCACGTCCAGGACTGTGGTTTTCCTCACGCTAGCCACCTGCAAACGCCAGCTTGGGGTCAGAGGGAGCGGGCACGCTGCTCCCTTGCCCTCCCGCTGCCCTGCACACGCACACGGAAGCGAGGGCAGCTGGACAGAGCCACGTGCAAAGCCGCATGCAGGACAGGGACATCCCAAAAGTCACACAACAGGCAGAGCCAGGCTGAGAACCGGAGCGCTGGCGGAGGCTGCAGCACAAGGGCATCGAGCCAGTGGCCACAACGGCCACCGCAGTCCCCCAGGGCTGTCACGAGCTTGGCCCCGCTGCTACCTGCCGGGGCTGGCACCCAAAGGAGCGCCCGTAGCAAGGACAGCTCGGCAGCGTGGCAGCCCCGCTCCAGTCTGAGCCGCTGGCCGAGCCCCCCTCACACTCCTCGCGGGGAGGACAGATCACACACTCGATACCCTTTTCAGAGCCAGCAGTTTTTCAGATTTGCTTCTCTGAGTAACATCCTGAGGAAATGCACACAACGAGAGGAGAACAGCAGCTGTCAGCTCCCAGCAGAACCGAGACGCGGCCAACGCAGGTGAGCGCCTCTCGAAACAGAACTGCCCCGTTCTCAGCGCGGGGGCGGAGGGGGCACGGCTGGGGACGAGCTAAGCGCAAGTTCAACGCAGCTGAGGGGGGGGGCAATCCTCTCGGCACACGGATCAAGCTCTGGGAAGGAGCTGATGCCTGGAGCCCACAGTCAGTCTTGGCATGACCACGAGCAACAGCGTTCTGACCCACACGGCCCGGACCGGTGGCCCACGGGGGTGGCAGGACTGCCAGGGCCACCTTGCTGGGCTCACTCCCAAATTTCTAAGGGTGGCTTTTGTCAGCTCAGAGTTGGCTCTCCCACAGCGATCCCGATGCAGGGAGCAGGTAGCCCTGCACAAGCATAATTGCTCACGTCTGATTCATATCACACGCGGCAGTCAGGTGGCGTGGGCACACGGGCCCGGGATTCGGAACAGGCAATTACAGCTCCCCGGGCCCGTGGGACTGGCGGATGTTACGAGGTGAGCGTGGCAGCTCCTCCTGCCCTCGGGGAAGGGGAGGAGCGCCCGGCGGGCGGCCTTACCGACTGGTCGGTGGTGAGCGGCGTGTACCCCGTCATGAGGAAGTGCAGCCGGGGCGTGGGGATGAGCGAGGCGATCAGCCCGATGAGGTCGTTGTTCATGTACCCAGGGTACCTGAGCGTGGTGGTGCTGGCAGACATGATGGTGGAGACCTGGGGGAGAGGATGGGGTCGGCCTCCGCCTCACCGCACGGCCGTGGAGCGCGGTCGAAACCTGCTTCACGCAGCCGTGTCGGGGGGAGCTGGAGTGCCCGCGGAGGGTGCCCCTGGGAAGGGCAGAGGACCCTCGTTCACGGCTCCAGGCTGCCCACCGTCACGCCCAGTCCATGGAGCAGGTTCAGACCGAATCAAAGACAGCAAGGAAACCCCTCGCTGGCTTCTCCAGAGGGGAGAGCGCTCCTCACCAGCTGGTTGATCTGAGAGAACGACGGGTTCTGAATGTGCAGCCGGTCTGTCGCGATCCGATTCAAGGCCGTGTTGTCCAGAACCACCTGCAAGTGAAAAAAAAACGGCTGTGTGAGGAGCCTCGGAGGCAGCCTGAGGGAGGGCAGCCCTTGCTACGCGTCCCAGGGCACCGCATTGCCCAGCACAGGCCCCGAGCGCCGCAGCCTGGCAGAGCCCCTACGCGGCAGGTGGCAAACACTTGAAACCACAAGCTGACTCATCCGCGGAGCGTAACCGACACTGTCAATGGAAGCTCTTCCCTCCCATCTTGGCTGTGCTCCCCAGCTCCCTCCCAAAAAGCCTGTGGGCCAGCGCCTCGCGGCAACCTTCAGCCCCACCAGCTCTGGTGCAGCCGCCACGCGCAGAGGTAAGGTGGGAGGGACCAGCAGCGTCCCAGTTAGGACCTGACCGAAGGCCCCAGTGCAGCCTGAAGATGCTGCCTGACTGGGGCTTGTAAGTGCTGAAAAGTGATGCTGGAATCAAGTTGGAGCAGAAGGCTGCAGCGCAGCTACGCGGAGGAAGCACGGCCGTGGGAAGAGCCCGCTGGATCCCGGAGGCAGAAACGCCAAGCTGACAGCTCAGCGGGGGTTAGCGCAGAGCCCTTGTCCCCAGAGCCACCACACCTGCTCAGTCCTTCTGGATGGGGCAGCACGCGTTGCCGCGCCCGGGGCTTCGCAGGCACGCTGCTGCGGCGCTCACCCCACACAGCTACGGCGCTTGTCCCAGCAAAGGCTGCGTTTTTGGGCAGCTGGGAACAGGGCTGCCACGCAGGAACCGACTGCACTGCTGGCCTGACACGCGGCGGGACTCTTACCACGCAGTCAGCGTTCTGGGTCAGTCTCTTCAGCGTCAGCAGAGAGTTGTACGGCTGGACTACAACATCGCTCATCTCATCCTGGTTTGGGAAAACCGAGTAGGTCTCCACCAGCTTCTTGGGATACCTGGTGAGAAAAGCCAGCCACCTCAAGGGTTAACGCTGCCAAGCCCGCACTCTCTCCTCCCGCAAGCTCCCTTTGCAGTCTCCAGGGCGAAGGACACCAGTGAGTCACCAGCACTGCTGCCAGAATTGGCTCCCAGGGAGGGAGAGGATTTGTCCCAGCAGTGCCTGCCCCAGCAGCGCAGGAGCAGGCTGCCAGAGCTACAGGCAAGGCTGAGCCATCGCAGGCTGATGGAGCAGTTGCTTACGAGCCTTTTCAAGAGGCTGCAAGCTGAAACAGGCAGGGATGGCAGCTCGGAGCCCACAGCCGGGGTGGCAGAAGGCAGCTGCCTGATCAGAATGGCTGAGGGAAGGCAGAGTTTGCACAGCACAAGTCCAGTTTCGGAGCCTCTGAAGCCCCAGGCGTATCAGGAGCCATCCCTTCCCGGGGCAGCGTGCCAGGGATTGCACAAGAGTGTTTGGGTGGGGGCGGTGGCTCTGAGTCAGCGCTCTGCAGCTCCCCGCTTTGGCTGGGTGCCCAGGCTGGGCCAGACGCTGCCGTGAGGGGAAGGGGACAGGGCTGAGCGCTCACCTGTCATTCAGTTTCTCCAGGAGATACGAGCCCAGCCCGGAGCCCGTTCCACCGGCAATGGAGTGGCAAAGCACAAACCCCTGGAAGGAAGCAGAACGCAGGCAGCTCAAGGTCCAGCTCAGCCCCAGGAGAAGGCAGGGCAAAGCAGGGTGTGCCAGCACCGCCACCTCCAGCACAGATTCACCAGCCAGGGCGAGAACTCCCCCTGTGCCACCTGAGAGCACGGAGCCGACGCCTGCAGACGGAGCGGAGCTTCGCCCTGGCTCCTGCAGACCCCAGCTACAGCCACACGCTCACCAGGCCGCTTCTGCCTGCGTAGGTGGAATCCACGTCTCTGCACACGCCACAAAGGGCAACTGCTGCTCAGGAGCCTCCCGGGTTCCTCCCACCCCAGAACAGACTTCAGAACAGCTCCAACGTCACCTTCGGGCTCCAGCCCGTCACACAAAACAGAGGGACGCGTTCCCAGCCCTTTCCCCAGCCCTTCCACACCATTCCTCTCCTTCTAGAATGCCCGAGGCCAAACTCCCTCTACCTGACTTCGGGGCAGCTCCCACCTGCTGCAGGTCCCACAGGGGGCTCTGGGATCTTCTGCCAACTTATTTCCTGATTCCATTCCCTTCCCCTGCTGCCGCGTGACAGCCTGACACAAACACCAGGGAGCCCTGTCTGTCTACGTGCAGGAAACCCGTTTACACAGCCAAGGTCCTGCCAGAGGCACAGGGCAAAGCAGCCGAAAAGCTGTCAGCACCCCTGGTGCCCCTTTAGCCTGGCCAGAGAGAAAACAAAGGCAGCAGGTGCCTTGTTCCAGCACAGCCCGCCCTGTCCACAAAGGCCCTCACTGGAGGACAAGCAGCGCGTGTCTTGCTTCAGCTGACGTGGTGGAAAGCCACGGGAGGGAGGCGGAACAGGGCAAGGAAAAAGCACCATAATGCCCAGAACTCTTCCTGCGGGCTGTTTCCTGAGGGAAGTGCTCCTCACAAGCAGTTTTGGGGCAGAAAAATGCCTTGCTGAGCACGCAGTGAGATTTCTAGGGAAGCCTGGCAGATGTAGTAGTGACAGGACAGACCTCCTTTCCCTAGTTCCTCTCTCTACATGTTCTTTGCTCAGCACCTAGAAGCAAGTTTAGCAAGTCTTTGTACACCAGAGGGCTGAGCTTGACCTTACAAAAGAGCAGCTTGGCTCAGAGAACACGAAGCAGGGCAACCGGATCCCAATCCCCGGATTTACTTACTTCCAAACTGTCGCTTCCATCAGCCTCTCTGTCTATTATATCAAAAATATCTTCGTGGATTTTTTCTCCCTGCAAGAGAGATCAGACCAGGATTTGTTCCTTTCCCACAGAAAATGGAGAAGAGCTGCTCAAGCCTGGTCGGACTGGCAATGTGAACCCGCGCCCAGAGTGCCACGAAGTGTCAGGCACAAGTCCCTGCTGAAGGACGAGGTGTTCTCCAGAAACCACGTACTGAGCCTCACAGGAGAAGGCCACGATAAAGCCTCGTGCCTAACAAGCTGACCTGTGTTTGCACCCAGGAGCTGTTACCTGTGAGAAGCCACTGGCCCAGTTGTTCCCAGCTCCTCCTCCGTGCTCCGACAAGTAGATGTTTTCGGGGTTGTAGAGGTTGGCATAAGGGGAGTTCAGGATGGAGTGGATAACTCGGGGCTCCAGGTCCAGCAGCACAGCTCGCGGGATGTAGTGCTCGTCGTCTGCCTTTAACAAGGAGCAGTAAGATCATGATGCAGTTGCAGCTCGGCGCCGCTTCTTACTGCAAGAGAAACTGCAAGGCCGTGTGCCACCCCCTGGCTGCAGGAGAGCACGGCACAGCCGCCGTCTGACAGAGAGGAGGAAGGGAAACTTGTGATGTACGGCCTGTCCGTAATGCAGCACGTCATGCGCCCCAGAGCGCATCCTGAATGCTGGGCAGGTAGCGGGGATGGGGGGGTGGCTCTCTCCGAAGGGGCTCGCGCTCGCGGCGGTTACGTAAGGTGGTATCTATAGCAGGCTCAGCCCCGCACTTCTGCCTCCACAACACATCCATTTCCAGAAACTGGAGCGCAGACGGGAGCACTCGGCTGAGGCTGCCACTCAAACCGGTCCAGGGTCAGCATCAGCCCACCAGTCCCTGAATGCAGGGGGATACTGGAGGGAGCTGAAGCGGTCACAGACGGCCCTGCCTGGACCAACCCCAGCGACAGGGCAGGCACACCCCGCTCCCCCCAACCCCCCAGAGCAGGCAGGGGCAGCCCCCGGCAGTACCTGGTAGAAGAAGACGTCCTTGCGGTCCGTGCCCTCGGTGGCGAACTCTTCCACGATGCCCTCGGGGCTGATGCCGTGCTCGGCGCAGAGCTGCTTCCAGAACTCAAACCCGACTGCGGGGTGGGGGGGGAACAGTCAGGCGGGCCGGGGCCGGGCCTCCACGCTGGGCCGAGCCAGGGCAGGGCCGGGGCCGGTCCCCCGGGCCGGGGGCAGAGCCCGGAGCACCCCTGGTCTGGCAGGCCCCGCCCCGGGCTCGGTAAGCCCCGGTCCCGGTCCCGGTCCCG
>WHYT01000764.1:0-16352 GCA_009806455.1 Tetrax tetrax
AAAAGAAAAAGAAAAAAAAAAAAGAAAACTGAGCAACTGAAGGAGGATGTATCTACAGTGGTCATTAGTCTAAATGCATCTTGGAAGGAATGGGATATTTGAAGGTTAAGTTATTATTTTTACTAACATTCTTGGCACGAAGAAAGGCAATAGAAACTGTTTATAATATTTAGTTGGCAGAAAACAGATGTGTTCAAAGGACTTAAAGTGTGACTTGATTAGAGAGTTTTTGAATAAGCTAACGTAACACTCAGAAAATACAAAGTTCATAAGAATTCTACAGTTTCTAAAAGTAAAAAAAAAAAGATAAATTCTAAAAGGCAGATGTCAGAAATGGCTTTGTATTTGAAATCAATAATTCTTATGTCTAATATAATTCAGTCAGACCAGAGGTCTCTATCAATGTCTCAGACATTTTCCAGGAGAGTGGACCTGGAACATTTTCATGGAGTGATACTTCCTTTGAAATATCTCTTCGAATAGATATGTGTTTAGGAGATTCCAGAATGACAGTTGTATCTGAACTATTGGTTTTCTCATACTTATATATTTATCTAATTCCTTCTTGAACACATATTTACTTCTGGCCTCTGCAATATTTGGTTTCCATGGATATGTTCTAACAGCTAAATAAAAAAGGGTCATAAAGTGATACTTGAAGAAAAGTGTCCTGGTTTGTCTTACATCCTCTTAGCCTCATGAGTAGCTTGGTCACATCCCTACTACATAACACTTGGCATTATGGACCCAAGTGGTCCCATATGACACTAACACAACTGTTCCTGTGTCACCTTGGTTCAAAATGTCTGAGGTAAAGTTTGGGCTGTGCAATACTAAAGAAGCTCAGTAAAGTAGTGCTCTACAACAAAAAAACTGAGAGTATTCACTGCCGTCCCCTAGGTGTGGTGTAACAAAAGGAGTAGGCAGAAAGTTTAAAAACACAAATCCCTGCTGGGATAGGGTATAGGATGGTTAGAATCCAACTACATATAGCATCGCCTATATGTACTTTTAGAAACAGTATCTTCAGTATTTTCAAAACTTCTAGCTTTTGTAGAGAACTTGTTGCAATAGTCTCAAAGTTAGGCTTGAGATGAGGTACACGTAGTGTAAGCAGCAATTATCAGTGTTATGATTGCTACGCTATGGTTGTATTTACACTAGTAAATAACATAGCACAGAGTCCTTTCTTTGGCCTAGAAGGTCTAGTGCAAATATTGTAATTGTCTTCATTCCACAGCTAGTCTGTCGTCATTCATCTCATCTGTGGGACACAGCATGTGTAAAAGGTAATTCCATGAACAGGATGCAAGAATTGTCTGTATGTCACCTGGAGCAACCTAAAGCTGGAGAAGACCACTAATTTCATAACACGAATAGTGCACATCAGTACTTGAGTTCATTATCTTACTCTAGTTTAATAGGCCAAGCCTACTCATTCAGATGTATTTCCTTTGATCATTGTACCCATTAGGAATTAGTTTTGGAGGCTGTGTTGTAGCTTTATAAAATCAGAAATATAGAGCAAATTCCCTAATAATCTTCTCTCTAATCCTCACAAAATCAGCAAAACTAGCCTTTCCCACTCACTATTTTGTAAGCTGAAAAGTTTCAACTATTTAGTATTTCCACTAATAATCTTTTTTTTTTTTTCCCCACCTTTACAATTTTTCCTACAGCTTTCTTGGGATCGGGTGATCTTGTGGAAATCGAGTTAAAAGATTTTTCTAATATGAAACAAAACTACTTGTTGCAAGCTCTGATTTTTTATTTTTTATTTTTTTTATGATTTTTTTTGTGGTCAACGGCTAGATGTCCAAGTGGAGACCGGTGATGAGTGGTATCCCTCCGGGGTCCGTGTTGGGCCTGGCCCCGTTCAACATCGCTGTCAGTGACATGGACAGTGGGATAGAGTGCACCCTCAGCAAGTTCGCCGATGACACCAAGCTGTGTGGTGCTGTCGACACGCTGGAAGGGAGGGATGACAACCAGAGGGACCTTGGCAGGCTGGAGACGTGGGCCCGTGCCAACCTCATGAAGTTTAATAAGGCAAGTTCCTGCATCTGGGTCGTGGCAATCCCAGGCACAAATACAGGCTGGGCGGAGAATGGATTGAGAGCAGACCTGAGGAAAAGGACTTGAGAGTGGTGGTCAAGGAGAAGCTCAACATGAGCTGGAATGTGCTCTTGTGGGCCAGAAGACAAACCGCATCTTGGGCTACAGCAAGAGGAGCGTGGCAAGCAGGTCGAGGGAGGTGATTCTCTCCCTCTACTCTGCCCTGGTGAGACCCCACCTGGAGTACTGTGTCCAGTTCTGGAGTCCCCAACATAAGAAGGACATGGACCACTTGGAGAAGGTCCAGAGGAGGGCCACGAAGATGATCAGAGGGCTGGAGCTCCTTTCCTATGAGGACAGACTGAGAGAGTTGGGGCTGTTCAGCCTGGAGAAGAGGAGGCTCCAGGGAGACCTGATAGCGGTCTTCCAGTATCTCAACGGGGCCTACAAGAAAGATGGGGAGAGGCTGTTCAGTAGGGCCTGTTGCGATAGGACGAGGGGTAATGGTTTTAAAATAGAGGGAGGTAGATTTAGATTGGATATTAGGAAAAAAAAAAATTACAATGCAAGTTGTAGAGCACTGGAACAGGTTGCCCAGAGAGGTGGTGGATGCCCCATCCCTGGAAACATTCAAGGCCAGGCTGGATGAGGCTCTGAGCAACCTGATGTAGCTGGAGATGTCCCTGCTCCTTGCAGGAGGGTTGGACTAGATGACCTTTGAAGGTCCCTTCCAACTCTAACCATTCTATGATTTTATGATTATATGAAAAGACCAAAGTTTTACGGCCTAGATCAAATAAAGCATTTAAATGTATCTTTAAGCTTCTCCTTATTATTTTCTGATAATTTAGACAAAGTTCTAATAAAGTTAATCATATATCTAACAGTAAAAAGTAATTTGATGTTTTCTTGTCTTGAGTCTAAAAATCCAGACCAAGTCTACAGTAGCAACAGTAATGAAGGGAATAAGGAAAAAGATTACCTCTTCTAAGTAATATTTTTAAAAAATCTTTTCTGATGTCAATTTTATACATGGAGAACTGTTCTTTTTTTACTTTTCAATCTCCCTTGGTATACTTTTTTGATATTCAACATTTGGTTGCCATACTCATTGTTTTCTCTTCTATTGAGCCAATGATCTAATAATTATTAAAATCAGAGAAAGGGCAGCTGACTGCAATGGAAGCTGATATAGCTTGTAATCCTTTAAGTATCTGCACAAAGAAAAGAGTCAATGAAGGATTTTTTACGTTGCTTCATAAATAAACTGTATGACTAGAACTGAACCAAATTCAGAAATTATCCATTCTGTAAAGCTCATTTCATATCACAGCCAAGATTAGGTATCTCACACAAGTCATTGGCTACAACAGCATCATTCATCACACACAAATAGGGCTGCCTTGTCCATCTGAGCTGACACGTGTTAGCAGATCCACAAAACTGTTTATCTGTGCAGTCACCTCTGCAGTTACACTCCAGCAATATACTCATCTTCCAATTCTGCTAATAGAGCTGTTCCAACTACAATTACCTTCTAAGGTCAAAGCTCAGACTCTGCTCAAGGGAGATGCTGAAGAAGAGGGAAGCTACTTGCAGTCGTATGAAGCATGTGCGGTTTTTTACTGTATTTTTTAGCTATAGGCTGCCTGGAGAGGACATCAAGACAATCTTGAGCTTTTGTTAAAGAATCATAGATCAGTTTAGCAGGTAGATTGGTTGGTTTGTCTGAGAGTAGTAAGAACACTATCAGGACTGAGAGGAGAATTAAAAGGGATACTAGACCTGGAGTGAGGGACAATAAGGAAAAAGGACATGAAGGCCTAGGGAGGTAGAGGGACTTCGGTCGGATGATATGAAGAATGCTGGAAAATATCAGATACAATGTCGGACAGAAGCCTGCTTCTCCATAGCATATCCGGCAAAGTCTATATTTGCCTTGTTGAAGTGATTTTTAGATTTCAGAGACATGTTTTCTGGGTTTTCCCCATTCCTGTGGCATGCTAACAGCCATCAGCATACGTTTTCTTGTAGAGGTGAACACAAAGTTGAGCACTCTCATCATTGCACCAGCTGCTTGCTACCTAAAACAGGAGTATTGGGAATATTAAATTAGTATGTGAGTGTGCAAGAATATATTGAACCCCAGTAAGCCAGAGGGCAAGTTCAGGTTATGTTTCTTAGGTGCTGTAACCTGTGTATTACAAAGACAAGAAAGGAATCACAGAGATTTACCAGAGGTGAACATGATACATGTGCAACATCTATTTAGCTATGTCTTGCCTTTAGCTTGTTACACTAAGTTTATCTAGAAAAGATGTCCAGAATACACTCCAGAATGGACATAGCAACAAAGGGTTTCAGTGGAGAGGTTTAAGCATACAGACACTTACAAAACAATTATGCAATGGTCTCTTTCACAGGTACTGATGCACTCAGGAGTTCACAGTACCACAATGACAGTGCAACACACTGACTAGATTTAATACCGTCATAGAATTTCTTCAAATATTTTTTTCAAATACCTAGGGTTGTGCACAAAGGCCCAAGTTAACCACTAGTGCAAATCCTACAATATGAATATGTCCCACAGAACCCCTGTGACCAGAGGAAAAAAATTCAGGGTCTCTAGAAAATGTAATAGTGTCCACAGAACTTGGAGAGCAAAAATCAAGTTAATTATAATATTCCAGTTTGCTATGCTATTGAGAACTGGATAGAGTCTTAGTAAATCGTGCAAGAGTAAGCCAGACCTAGCTGTGGAGGAGCTACTCTCTCATACAACTCACTTTCCCAGCCTCTACTTCCTAAGGATCCTGTATCCATCCATGGCAGCTCTGCAGTTTGGTGAGCTATCCTACCAAGATTCTGTGATCCTAACGGGATCATAGTGCTGTAACTGTATGCAGATCTCTAATTCCTCCTGTTTGCTCCCCATGCTGCATGCAGCAATGTAAAAGCACTTCAGAGGCACCCTGTCAGACAGTTGGGATGGATCCTTTTTGCCCTGTTATGAAGATTTTGAGGTCTGTTCTGTCCATATTACTCTACACTCTTTGCTTTCTAAATCAGTCCACCGCTTCTGCACTCAACTGAGCCATCATCTCCCTTCCTCCTTGCTCTCCACTGTGGCATCTCCCAGTGGTGCAATCTGTAAATCAAGGCCAGATTAAGATTTCTAGACCTAAACCAGACCTTTGTATAGAGAAGACAGTAATTATATTATTTTAGTGATTTCTTTCAGCTCCATAAAAAATGCAATTCTAATGGGTATAGATGTTGTTTGGTGATAGCTAACAGTATCTTCTGAGACTGTTTTCTAACAGAAGTTTTCCAGGTCTCTAGGCAACCACAGCCCCTTACGTTTTCCTTGTTAAATATAGGTACCTGCTGATTTTTTGAAGGGATTGTAAGGTGATAGGAATGTGAACTTTGGAAGTTAACATGGATCGTAGTTGCGTAAGTGATGAATTCAGAGACTATAGATGGTAATGAACAAGGTTTTTTAGAGAGCTCTGCATATGTATATGAATATCTGGGTATCATGATCTATATCCTAATGAGGAGTCCTGAAAAGTGGGGTGTTAATACGAAGTTCTTGTTTAGACCTTATCTGCCACCTCCTCTTAATTCTTTAGAAGACATCTCACAGATGGATTGATACTAGAGTATCTGATATATTTTTGATATCTAGAAAAAAAGAATTTTCCTTTAAAGAGAGCATATAGTCTTTGTCTTTAAATGTCCTATCAACAGATTTGGAAGAGGATAGGATGGCTAATCTGGGAAAAATATACACTATCTAGAAACTCCCTGGATACCAGTGTTACAAGTTTCATTTATAATAAATTTTTTTAAAAATTCAAAGAAAGTTATTATTTGTTGTAAAATAACAGGTATCTCTTGCTGTCTCCTTGCAAAGTTATTGAGCATGTATGAAGTTTTTAAACAGCCTTCATCTGGATATAATCAGTGTCATTACAGTTATCTAGCTAATTTAAGCCCCGACAAAAAAAATGCAACGCTTCCAAACTTGTCCTCCCCACACTGGAAGAGATGATCACAAAGGATGAAATTTTATGTTGTATCTGGCTCCAAAATGTGTTTTTTAGAAAGTTCAATATTAAGATGTCCGTCATCCTCACAGGGGGCTTGAACTAGATGGCCTTTAAAGGTCCCTTCCAACCCAAACTATTCCACGATTCTATGATTCTATATACCACACCAGATGAATATCCAATGATAACATATGCAGCTTTCATACTGGAGAGAAATAGCTCATGTTTGTTCATCACTTGATGAGCGTATGGGCTGAGGAGTCTTGACTTCTATAGATGTTTGGCCTAAAGTTTGTTTTCTTATATGCTCAGAGAACAGACTGCATAAGTGGCACTTCATACAGTAGTATTGGTTGCCTTCAGCTATGACAGTGTCAGTAAGGTTGTTCATGGGAAGGAAAGTTTTCACTACTGTTCCCAGAAACTTAAGGAATTTGGGTAACCATGTCGCCGAACAAAGCCCACCTGTCATGCTACAGACTGGTCGAGTCATGAATTGACATAGAAAAGAACATTTGATAGCTGATGAAAAATACATTTGTAATCCAAACTACTGGAAGCATAAGCTCATAGTAAAGCTTCTGTGGAAGACTTAATTTATTACCTTAAAAATCCATTCAGTTAAATAGAGGGATATCATATCTTTTAACAGAAAGATTAAAAAGGTCCCGCTACATTTATATTCCTTTCCAGAATGCTCAGCATTTCTGCATGATCAGTTCTTTTCCTATACTTGTTCCACCTCTGTAGCATTAATCTTCTTGGAGTAACTGCTCACTTGCTAAACATATCCATCAGTGAAAGATAACTATAATATATGACAAATGCACCTTGAGAAGAATTCATTATAGACACCAATCTGACATCACAGGATAGTGATATGTTAGCAGCATCTCTTCTTCCAGAACAGGTTCTGAAATCAGACTTTAAGATAATTGCATGTCTTATCTAAAATTCTCCCACCTAAATTGATACTTTATAGATGACTACTGAACTGTTCCTTCAAAGCCACAAATCTAAATTAACCTCAAGTGCAAGAGAGGTTTAGTGGCTCTACATTAGAAGTTAATATAGATAGAGAAGTTTAAAATCTCTTTAGTACTGAATCTGTTATCTTAATTATTTTTTGCTATCAAGGTAAGTATAAAGTTTGCAAACAATACACCAAAGATTCAGAAAGTATGTCAACCTGCCACCTCTGTTTCTTTCTTCCTGTCATTTTGCCTGAGAGAAATCAGGAAGAGTGTTTTTTTCTAGGTCCCTCAGTTCACAGGGTTATTATAACACCCTCATTAAAACATTCGCTGTCACGGCTATCATGAAGAAACGGAAGCCCACTTGTGCTAACTTTCTGTGATGGAAAATTCTCATCTTTCTGGGTCTAACTGTGCTAACCTCAAACTAGGGCAATTTTAGGTGAAGTAGATAAAATACTGAATTCCATTAAGACTGCAAAAATGTTTTAAAGGAATGGCTAGATACTATTTTAAAACTTTGCTTTCTCTTTCCTTTTTTTTTTTTTTTGAGATCCAGTACACATCTCAGATGAACTTTCAAATGGAGTAATTTTTTTTTTTTTTTTTTTAAAGAAAATAACTCAGATGTGGGAAACTATACAACAGTTGAAGTAATTATTTATAGGAATCCCATGTTGCAGGACTGCCAGCAGTGGGAATGGAAATGTCTTTATAGCAGTAGTTCCTTGTCTATATAAAACATTGTTCCTCCACAACAAGAAGACACATTCATCCGAAAGGCTGCTCTGCAATCAAGCTGAGTTAAAATGCAATGGATTAATTATTTGCTGTAAAATACACAGAGTCTAATATTAATTCAATAATATGTTACTTTGAGGAATTTCTGCTGTCTTCTTCTGAAGGTTTTTGTTTCTGTCATCATCTCTTTGCAGGACTCAGAGGTATGTTATTAAAAATCACATGAAAATGTATCTTATTGCAAAGCTTTATAACTTTTAATCACATCATGTAGTGACATTTTCAGTAGAGACAAATCTTGGCTGTGCAGTTGGTAATAGCTTCATTTTCAAAGTACAATGCACTTCTAATCAATCCTACTCTCAGCCTGAAAGTTGAAAGGTGAAAATCAATTGCCACTTTTGAATAAGGTTAAGCCTTTGTTTTAGCTCTCCACAAGTACTATTTTCTACAGTTTAATTTACAGTTCTGAAAGAAAGCATACACCATAGACTCTCACACCTTTAACATATTTAGAAAGCATGGCTGTTGTGAGGCAATCCAATACATCGAGCCCCAAAGTATCTCCTTACCATGTTTTCCATTTGTCCCCCCATGCAATTAAATCACTGCTGAAGGCAAAAGTAGTGCAGAGAACTTGGAGATATTGCCTCACTGCTCCTCAAAGGCCTTTAAGGCACCTTCTTATTTCTCTGCAAGCAGTTCCGTATTGTTACTTATAACATGTTTGTGGAGAAAAAATTAAAAGAATGTCTTATTCGCACTCCTTCTGATGCGAAACAACTGGAGAATGATCAGTACCCTTCGTTGTGCTGAATTTTGGTGCTAGAGAAGGAATCAATCACCTATGGGCCTTGAAGTTCAATGCTTTGTTTTAATCCTTACTCTAGTCCTGAGGTAAAGTCACTGTCTGGTCTTTTGCCTTGAGCAAAAAGCTAACAATGTTGAAGGAGGACTTCAACACTTTGTTCCAAAATGAACGCTGTCCAAGAACTGTTCAACACATGTTATTTTCCTTGTAGTCTTTTCTCCATAGCTTTGTTAACACAAGAGATTGAATTTGTACCTCAGGGACTCAAACTTTATTATGGAACTGCAGGTAAAGTTCTTTCCTTGAGCAAGTAAAAAAATGACAAAGAAACACACTAACTTGTAGCTGTACAGGGCAACAGCAGAGAAGAAAGTAGGCTGAAATTTTGGGTCATCTTAATCCAATTATACTTATACATGTTTGAAAGGGAAATACTAGCCTCACTTTACTGCAGATGTGTTGCTGTAAATAGATGCATATCGCATTGCTCAAAAAGAGATAAAAAACAAAAAAAAAAAAGAAACAATGGTGGACATTAAATGAGTCCTTCTCAAAATATCATTATTTAAACAGCTGATCTCCACCCCAGAGTCTCAGAAGAGGAGTTTTAGCAAATGAAGTGAAAGATTCAAGGATATTTAACTGTGGAGTTAAATGGCAGCTTAATCCTAACTGTAGAATTTTTTTAGAATGGCAGGAAAGAAATTTTATTGACTCGGTGCTAGTCTTTACTATCTGCAATTTATAGAGTTCTCTATAGAAGCTAAGGTCAGGCAATATATTAATAAGGGAGTCAAAGATCCATCTTTGACTTCCATATCTTTGGAAACAATAAAAGGTTGTATCTGACTTTGCAGTTCTCAGTATTTCTCACCATTTCTGGACTCCTGTTTTTTCACACTGCATGTGCTTTACTTTGCACCCTTTGACAAGGAAATCCAAGAATGGACTAAACAATAATCTCATTCTTAGGCCTAAACTCAACACAAAGGGTGCCAGTAAGTTCTATCATTTGGTTCAGAGACTATTCAGCACTCTTGGGATTTGATAAAAAGAATAGTTATTCTATATTAAAAGAATCCTAGTGAAGAACCTGATATTCCAAAGTCCATTAAGAAGGCATAATGTAGATTGAAAATACTATGATTTTGCATGAGCTAAGGAAAGAGAAAAATCCATTAATTCACTGCTATCCGCAAAATCTGTAAATGACAAAATTTGCACACTGTCCAAAAAGATCTCCTGTTTTCTATGTGAAATAAAACATTACAAATGTGCTCACAGTTGACAGATAATGACTTTTTTTTTGCAGATACTCACCTTATACACATTTCTGAGATTACAGAATGAACCATTCACATCCCCTTTACAAACACCCAAGTCCATGTCCAGTTGCTTTTGATTTATGAAACTGCCGCATTCTCTGAATGATACCAATACATGAACACAGAATAAAGAATTCAAGAAGCATAAGAATATCCAGTATTGCCAGACTTTTATCATCAGTACAATATTCTTGGTAATATTTGTCCTAAGAAGGGTCAAAAGTAGAGTATAATACGTCGGATAATCAGTATCAAGAGAATTCACTGGGCAAGATAATAGCAGTTGCTAAACTAAAAAATGTTAATGCTTTATTATTCAAAAGGATTACCTGAGCCTTTCTATCAAAATAGGACTCTATGTTTCCAACGTATTTTCCAGCTAGGAAAATGGCAGTCCACTATGGCACCTGTCTTCTGCAGTAAGACTATATATGTTACATTAAGATTTAAGACACATCTTTATATATTAAAATGTATGGATATGTCACACAGGTCCTTCCCATCTCATCCATGTTCAACCTTATC
Source organism: Tetrax tetrax (assembly GCA_009806455.1). Taxonomy (NCBI): domain Eukaryota; kingdom Metazoa; phylum Chordata; class Aves; order Otidiformes; family Otididae; genus Tetrax; species Tetrax tetrax. The sequence goes on from WHYT01000764.1 coordinate 10,490, forward strand.
ATTCTTAACAAAGTTGAAATTGCCCATTAAAAACGTATCTAATTTTCTATCTGGGTAAAGGTAATACAAGTCCTATAAATATTCATATAGCTTCTCTCGTTAACTACTTCATGACTTACATAAAATACATAATGGTAAATTATCTTGTCATTTGACATAACTCAGACTATGTTAAATGTAATATGTTCCTTCTTGCCTGTAGACTGAAATAGAGAGAGAATTTCCTTGATTCCTTTATTCTAAGAGTCATCAGTAGCACAAACTTCTCACAAACCTAGCTCAGTGGTATTGATGAGTTTCAGCCACTAAAGAATGATCCTAGTTTCAGATTTTTCATGTCAAGGTAAAGACACATTTATATATAAAAAGTAATTTTGTATTTTTACAGCAGCTTTTGTCAGAAAGTATTTTACATTTTACATATATGTATTTTACACTTAGCTTCATGATAACTTTAAGATACAGGCAATAATGCTGTTATTTCAACATTACATAGCCTCATGAAAGGCTATGTCTATTGCTTCCAGATACTAAGTCTTCTGTGGAACCTCTTTGTGACCAGTTCCAAACACCTGGCTAGCCCAGGAACTTAATCAAGCTCCACAAATTTTAGTACCAGTTTCCATCCTTGGCAGTCACTCAATTATTTTTGTAACAATACACATCTTCTGAGCCTTGAAAACAATTTCTACAAATCCTGGCTGCACCCCAGCCATCTTGAATTCCTAAAGAGGAATTTACATAAGAGAACAAAAGGAACATTTCCTTTATAACACAGAATCAAAGTGTCATTTCCTAGCTGAAAAGCAAAATCTTGTTTTACTGATTCACTGTTGAGTGTAGCAAGGAAACAGCTGAATAAGTTCTCCCCACAGACAACCCGTCACACATGCATACTGGTGGTGTTCCCTGTCAGAACAGGCACATTCTTATCGCTTAGCATCTGTTTCCTTTTTTCTCAGACTTGTTTACCAGCATTTTCATTGAGAAGCTTCCTTACAGAGGATAATTTTTTTTTACTATCTCATTCATTCATGATGGAGTTACACCTCCCAGCTGCAGCTATTTTAATAGCTCTAGGAGTTAGGTATATAATTTTTCTATATGACTCATATCCTATAAAATAATGAGCTAAAATGCGGTACAAAACTTTTACAATTAAAGCTGTTTATAGTGACAGTTAATTTAAACAATATCATTTTGAATTATGTTGCTTCATATTATTTCACATGTAAGAGGACAATGATAGAATTATTTTTCATTTCTGCCTAAAAATAAATAGATTATTTTAATAAACAGTTAGTAATCCACATTAATATGGTTTCTGTTATTCTAAGTAGTTAGAATGTAAGACTTTATTAAAGCAAAAAAGTCTAGATGAAAAGGTTCACACTGGGTTTGTAAAGGTTGGAATGAAATTGCTATTTCTAGGAGTTTCCATGGAAACCACAGTCCTAAGCAAACCTCTGTATAAAAAGAAGAGATTTTTTTTTTTTGTTGCTAAGCGTTCTTGAGAAAATCCATACTAGCATCATTATAACATGTAGCCAAACCAACAGGCATTGTGGTTGAATAACGTATAGCATGCAACCATTGTGTTTATTTGCAGAATATTTTAGAAATGAAAGTTCAGGCATCTGTGTGACCTTAAGATTTGGAGATGTACAATTTTTAGATTTAGCATTGCCTTTATGTTTAAAGTGAATCCACATGGTTAAAAAACAAATTTACTCCAGACAAACCTAAGAGATTGTTAAATTTTTACACAAGTAATACATACTTGATAATTTTAGTAAATTAGTAATTATTTGGTTTCTAGTTGTTTTTTATTTGATCAGTTACTCTTACTATTATTGAGAGCATCCTTCTATCCTCTAAGTTTTTGCTTATAGTTGAATATAAGAATTTACACCTGTCATAGACAGTTTTACTATATGAGTACAGAAAAAAGTCTTTCCATACAGGTGAAAAATAGGGCAGACTTTTCTTTCAAACCAAACCAGAAAGTTTTTGAATAAAGAGATATATGGTCAGATGCTAAATTCTTTATGTTCACAAACATGAACATAAAGATCCTCTTTCTGTTTCTGTAGCCACCTGAGCCAGCCTCTATGGTTTCTGGAAATTCAGATAATTCCACGATCAAACAGTAAATGTGCAGTGTTATGTGAGCACAATAAGAGACCTTATGTGAGCAAGGTGTACAAAACAAGAGAGTAGCCAAAACTGATCAATATTGTCTTATGCTAATTTAAGGACACAATACCTATTTATTTCTCTGGGATTTCTAGAGAAAAGAAAATATTACAAGTTCTTCATTTACTCTCTTATGCTGATGAGAAACTGAAATTCATGTCCATCTATTTTCCATCAGTTCCAGTGTTAGTGCTATTTATATATGACTTACATTTCATTGGAACAATGACAGAAATGCCTCTGCCGATGAATTAGCAGCACAATGTGCTGTGATTATTGATATGATATTCCAAACATATTGATTGCAAGAATTTTTTTCCTAAAGCAATTGTATACTGTAGTGAAGCTTTAAATATTTAATTAAAAGCTGTGTATTAATAAAAAATGATTCAATAGCTCATCAAATGCAAAATTCTACAATGATATCTTTATAAATTATTTAGCAACCTCGAGAGTGTTGGCGTTAATAAATTAAATTCAAGGACATCTGGTCAACATACTTACAAAAACTAAAAATATAATTCTTTTTATCAATGCAACATTCTGGACTCTTACAAGCAACTTTAAATTTACTTGATAGTTTCCTCCTCAGAAATGCTTTTTTTCAGAAGGCTAAATTAATGATATGAAGGGGAGATTATGAAACACAACCAACACTTAAAATATATAGGTTTATATCCATCCTTCTTTAAATTTGGTTAGTTAGCCAAAAACAATAATCAACATTTTTTTCCATCTTCCAAAAGATAGCTGGACATCTGCTTTAATTTTGGCTGCTAGCAGACTCACTTAGGGAGCACTTAGCTCCAGAAGACCTTGGGATTTGTACTTTTGAATCCTGCCAAGAGGTTTTATTTTCCATACAGCACACTTTGGGTTTTTGATATACAGATTCCTTTTAAATTAATGTCTACCATCTCCATACTTCAATCTATTTTCAAACTATCCATTATCATATTCAGCACACTAATCTAAGTGGCTACTTGTATTAGTTACTCTAGTCAATGAATAAATACATGCACATATTTAATAAAAGGAGAGTTGGTTTTGTTTGTTTGTTGTTTTAAAAATCCACAGACTTAGCAGCCATAACAAGTTATTAAATGGAGATTTTGAATCTCTTCCTGTGAGTTGATGAGTCTTTAACTCTCAGAATGGAGACCTCTGGTAATCTATACTATATACTTTAAAAAACTATTTTCTCAAGTATTGTTCATAAGTAATAAGCAGGGAGAATAGTTATTTAAGGTTATTCTTAGCAAGACAAAGATAGTAGTACAAAGACAATAGTACAACTGAAAGGAAAGAACTTCCTGTTGTGTTTGGTATTTAAAAGCCCCTCCACTGTTTAATCACTATCCTTCATTTGAATTAACTCAATCATACTGATTCCATAGGCTTTGTATCTCAATGCTTCTTCTATGTATTTAGATTTTTAGGATTTTTATTATTATTATTTTGTTGAAGAATAACTTATCAAGACGCTTCAAGAGCTGAGTATTAATTAATACTTCATCTAAAAGAAATTATCAGATTTCCTAAAGATTTAACAGAATCTAGCACAATGTATAGACACTGATAAGCACAGAGGTCTCAGTTGCCTAAGGGAACATTAAATATATTTAAAGTTACATAATAATTTAGGAACTAGTAGACGTTCAGCTGCTATGGATGTCTCTCCTTGATTTCTTGCTATTTTTTTAATGTTTACAGTAAGCATAAACCAGAATTACATATCTGGGAAAAGAGCAATCACCTGCTGAGCAACAAGTGACCTTATCAGAAGGATTTAGTTTCAAAAGTAATATGTGGAAAAAAAAATATCAGGTTATGGAGTTCACTCAAATTTGAAACTGTAACCCTTTCAGGTTAGGGGAGATTTACTCATAGGAATCAATGAAATGCAAGTGGGCTACCACCAGTGAAGGTTCTAAACAAAATACAAAATACTGTTGATTGATTAACTCTTGTGCACTTTCCACCACACCTTTATGTTATAATTGTTCAGTTGCTTTTTACAATGAAGGTCACACGTGCAAACGAATCATAGACAAAGGGCCAAGAGAAGCTGAATCAGATAAATGGCTACAGTGACAGCAGCAGTGATTTATTTCATTTCTCCTAAAATAAAGCAAATTAAAAATGAAAATGCTGATTTTTTCAGAAGCCTAGAACTTTAAAATGCCTATGCAGTAAGAGCCTGTGGCTAAGAATTTACCATAAAAGGATAGTTCCATGATGTAATCTCTTCTCTACATTATTAAATGCACATGTTTAATAAAGCAGAGGACAAAAATTTTCTCCACTCAAAGCCAGTGGTAGAAATACTTCATCAGGGCAAGAATTTTCTGTGCATTGTCTAGTTGTGCACATCAAAGGGGACTTATTTCAGTCCTTCAAGTTTTAAAGCACCCGTCAGCATTTTCACCCATTTACCCAGTATCTCTTGGGATATGACAGGATAAAAAAAGTCTGGGATTTATTTCTCAGATTTATTCCAGATTCTTGTGGTTGTAATTCACTTGTGTGTAAAGCTTTGAGTTCATATTTTGCCTATGATATCAAGTGTCTGTGGATCAAAACCCCGAGCCATCTTTTTGAATCATAATGCATCTAGGAACAGTCACGGGTGCTTACTAGGGAATGGGGTGGGATGTTGGCTATTTCATCCTTGGTTAAGCCACACTTAATAACTAATGAAAGGGAATGGCTATATGACCATGTAACACAGTCTGTGGCCACTTCCTTTTTATCCTCTCTGGAGCAATGCAAGGACAACCTTAGCACTTCCTTGGTTTGGAGGACTCCTTCATCATTTGTTCTTCAACATTTTCAGGGTGCAAAAGCTGAGAAATTGATTTTAGCAAGTCACTGTAAACAGTTTGTCAATTTATCTCCTGCTCTTTAGTTTTACGAAGAAGAAAAATGAAGATAGGGACAAATTAGTGTTTTAAGTGTTATTTCCAATTCTGGAAGCAGTTTTTCTAATAGGATCTGACCATTGCTAATAATTCTGACTGATTTACCCATCAACTTTATGATAACGATTAGCTTCGCTTTTCTAACAACAAAAAAGAAAAATACACTTCATATAAATAATTGAAAAATAAAATTAGCTCTTCCTTTTGGCCAATTAGACTTCCATAATTTCCATTATATTTTAATGAAATCAACATTTGTTTTAAAGCAGAACGCACTACAATTAGTAAGTAGAACTTTTAGATTGGTTTACAGGCAAATTGCTAATTATAATTGATAGCTACTTTGCTGTAGTCTGGACTATATAAATAGTTGTCCATTTGTCTTTGGTTTCGTAAAGTAGTTTTATAAAACATCAGGAGAGGTAATTTCATTCATATATTATTCTTAATCACTAGAGAAAAACTAATTGCTCAACTCCTGTTGACTTTACTGGTAGTACTGCAAGTCATAGTAATGACAGAACACATCACTACTTGAGCAACCAATGACAGAGTAGTTGGCTAGTTGAAGGAAAACTTTCATTCTTCATCCAAAATCAGTAAACTGATGGGTTTGGCCTCAATTTTCCCACCCTGGTTCTCCAAGAAACATTCTCTTCTAGGTGAAAAGTAGATTGGTTCATCTCTCCTGGCAAGAAAATTGGAAATTACTGAACAGAAGAAAGAAATGTCTTGATTCTTGTGTT